>KQ999023.1:62655-89911 GCA_001598015.1 Dorcoceras hygrometricum
GTTCAACAATCGGAGCCTGACTGTTTAAGAATCAGCTCACATGGTATTCAACGAGTCCAGCTTTCGATCCAATTCAGTTGCGAGCTTACATGACTTGTGTTCACGTTAACCAGCATTGACGATTCAACTGATGACGTGGCACAGATTCAATACATATCTAATACCCAACCACCACTGCACACACCACACGACAACGTGAAAGAACATCTGACAGGTAACATAGAAGTCGTTGATTCGACTAACGTTGACCCTGTACAGGAACAGATCTCATCTAGTGTGCCAGCTGTGGGTGTTGGACCTTCTAATACTCAAGTTGTTACACAAGCAGATCCTATAGTACATCAATTGGTATCCAGACCAGCTTCAGATGCTCAAGCTATCAACGAATCTCATCAATTGGCATTTGTTCCAAATCCGGAACAAAGTCCATATCAATTGGTGTCAGATAACCAAGATCAAGCTATTCAGCCAGACATCCAAGCAGAAAAAAGAGCAAATCCAATCGGATCTGACCTTCGGTGGAATATAAATCATCCACCCGAGCAGATCATAGGTAACATTCACTCTCGTGTTCGCACACAATGCCAGCTAATGCATGAGTACTTCAATTCAGCATTCATTTCACATATAGAACAAAAGCTGATTGAATAAGCCTTAGCAGACCCAAGCTGGATAGATGCTATGCAAGACGAACTTAGCCAATTTAAAAGAAATAATTTATGGCAATTAGTTCCTCGACCTACTAACCATTCAGAGATAGGAACTAAATGGGTCTTTAGGAGCAAGATGAATGAGGATGGTGTAGTAATTAGAAACAACGCTAGACTGGTAGCTCAAGGCTTTAGACAACTAGAAGGAATAGATTTCGATGAGACCTATGCTCCAGTAGCTAGACTAGAAGTCATTCGCATGTTTCTTGCATATGCTGCATACAAATACTTCAAAGTCTTTCAAATGGATGTGAAGAGTGCCTTTCTTAATGACATCTTAACTGAGGAAGTGTATGTTGCACAACCTCCTGGCTTCGTGAATCATACATATCCAGGTCACGTCTATAAACTGGATAAAGCTCTATATGGGTTGAATCAAGCACCACATCCAGATTATGTATATAAGTTGGATAAAGCTCTATATGGGTTGAATCAAGCACCCAGAGCTTGGTTTGACACACTATCTAAATTATTGATTGAGCATGATTTTGTGATAGGAACCGTTGATAAGACTTTATTTAAATTTATTAATAATGATCATGTCCTGTTGGTACAAATTTATATTGCTGATATTATATTTGGGTCAACTAACCCCAAATTGTGCCAAAATGTTTCTAAGCTCATGCAGGAAAAATTCGAGATGAGCATGATGGGGGAGCTAACATTCTTTCTGGGCTTACAAGTTCGACAGCTGGAAAATGGAATCTTCATTAACCAAGCAAAATATACGAAAGAATTCTGAAAAAGTTTGGCATGGACAACTGTTCAGCAGCAGCAACCCCAATGAGCTCTTCGATAAAGATGGATAAAGACGAAGCTGGAACTGCCATTGAGGTATCGCTTTATCGTGGTATTATAGGATATTTGCTTTACCTAACTGCTAGCAGACCAGACATCATGTTTGCTGTCTGTATGTGTGCTAGATTCCAGGAAGAGCCAAAGCAATCACATTATATTGCTGTTAAGAGAATCCTCAAGTATTTAAAGGGTACTTCCAACGTGGATCTTTGGTATCCCAAAGACTCAGGCTTTCAACTAATCGGTTATAGTGATGCAGATTACGCAGGATGCAGGATTGATCGCAGGAGCACAAGTGGGACTTGTCAATTCTTGGGAGATCGGTTAATTTCCTGGTTTAGTAAGAAGCAAACATCCATTGCCACGTCAACTGCTGAAGCTGAGTACCTAGCTGCTGGCAGCTGTTGTGCTCAAGTTCTCTGGATACAACATCAGTTGAAAGACTATGGCATTGATGTTTCTGAAGCGCCAATTCTCTGTGACAACACAAGTGCGATAGCGATCACTCAGAATCCCGTGTTGCATTCAAGAACAAAGAACATCGACATTAGGCATCACTTCATAAGGGACCACGTGTTGAAGAAGGACGTCCGATTGGAGTACGTGTCGACTGAGCAGCAAGTTGCTGACATCTTCACCAAACCTCTGCCTGACGCTAAGTTTTCCTACTTTAGGAACATATTAGGTCTCTTATAACTGCCATAAAATTGTTTGTGCGCTAACAATTTTTGCAGGTTGAACAGCTTTTCTTACGTCAGCAGTGGGTCATCTGTTCAGGGGGAACAGCATTGCTTAGGTAAGCGCTACCGTTGGAAGTTTATTTATTCTGGGGACAGCAATGCTTACGTTAGCTTCTTAGTTCTTGCTTAAGGGACCAGCGTTGCTTACGTAAGCGTTACTGATGGAAGGATCTCTGTCGTAGGGGGAACGTGGTTTCTGTTTTGTTAAGCATGACGTCAATTGAACAGGAGAAATCTGTCAACAGATATCTCCTGTACACAATTGATGCTTATCTGTTAACAGATTCCGTTCCATCCCCATGAAATATTAAAACAGATTTGCTTAGGTGTGATAATTTAAGATTTTGGCGCGTCGATTTTAACCTTTCTCCCGTTCGGGTAAAATATTTTCAAAATATTTTCAAAAAATAGTACGCATCGTCGGATGATTGACACGTGTTGTCCTTCATGCAAAGCGTCACATCAACATTCTTACTCTCTCTCCTAACCTTTCGCATTCTCCATATTTATTTACAGCCCTTTCATTTTTTAAACGTTCTTACCTTGCAATATTACTCTTGTTGTATTCTCTTGCTCTCGTGCTTTCGTACTCTCTTTTGTAGAATATTTGATTTCAGGTAGTCTTCGCAATCTAAATCGTTTGAAATGGCATCTACATTCATCGCAAACTCCTACCAAGTGAACTTCGACTCTGTTTTGTTGATTTCTGACCACGACGGGATGCTAAATATGTTTAAAGCACTGGAGACCAGTGGATCGAGAGGTTTTCTGGGTTGTGAATCGGTTGTGTATGAGAAGGAGTTAGAAAAGTTCTTTGATACGGTGTTGGTGCAGGATGGTGATATCACAGGGGCCGTTTCAGGCAAGTATTTCTCTGTTTCTCAGTCACAGTTTGTGGATGTATTTGAGTTACCAACGGAGGGGCTGGTAAGTTTTTCTGATGTGCCGAAGCATCTAGTTTATAAGGCAAGGAGCATCTTTTCGCAGTCTGGTGAACAGGTCTCTATCCATGAGAAAAAGAGGTTTTTATGAAGCATGAATATCGATTGTTGAATGATATTTTGGCCAAAGCCATCACTGTTAAGGCTGGATCCTTTGACGCTGTTACGAATGAACGTTTTATGATGATGAAGGCGATTCATTTTGGGTTGAAGGTTAACTGGAGTAAGGTTCTGTTCAGTGTGTTGAAGGACATGGTTGATAGGACGCAGAAGAAAGCCAAGGGATATGCTGCGCAAATTGGTGTCCTACTAAAAAGCATCCCTGCTATTCTTATGGGAGAAGGTGTTCCGTTCCCAATTTCAATGATTTTGTCTATCAACACAGTTAATACTCACATTGCAATGAATCACACGATTGATGCTCGTGGTCAAAGTGATGAGCCTGGAGTGGTTGATGTGGCTGTTGTAAAGAGGAAGTCCAAATCCAAGAAAAAGTCTGAAACTACTGATGAAACACAAGTAGAGATTATTTCTGTAGTTGCTGGGTCGAAGAAGCGACCAGCTACTGAGGATAGTGCGCCCGTCATTCCAAAGAAGAGACGCACAGTGAAAGGCAAAGCCAGTCTAGATGTGGTACCTGTTGCGCAAGATGTTGTGCCCCTGCAAATCATTGAACCGACCCCTGCTGCAACAGTTGTAATCTCCTGCGCCCAAGCGTATATCCAGGAAGAGGATATTGGTTCTTCCAACTGGCTCTGATGATGAGATTATGGATACGCAGGAAACTGTTAAAGACATTGATGAGATTGCTGACAAACATACTGATGAAATTGCTTATATTATCGATCAGATTATTGCTGAGACTTCGAAGATGGGGTCAGATGAGAAAGAGCAGGAAGAACATCGGGTTGATGGGACAGATATTGGAGATGACTTTGATCAATGGTTAGAGGAGTCCTTCAAGGATTTTGTGGTTAATGAGACAAGAACTGTTGTAGAAGCTGAGAGCAGCAAGGTTCCTGTGGTTGAAAAGGACATGGACAAAGCTGTCGGCAGCAAGCATACCGAAGAGGAGCAAATGTCCATTGATGATCTACTGTTGCAAATTTCTGATGACATGATGCTGCCGTCAGTCACCGCTGCTGAATTCACAAATATTCGACTTGTTCAATCAATCAACATCAACGAAGTGCAGGAAAGGGACTGGTACTATGCTAGCCTCCCTAGGATCTCCACTCACGATAAAGGGAAGGAACCCTTGGAGGAAAACGAGCCTGTTAGAGGGAATCCTGCAAAGGAAACAGTTGAGTTAATCTGCGGGGACGTTGATTTTCTTGTTCAATTGCGTGATAAGGTGATGACGGACGTTGTGGATTTCTTTCATTCCTTTTATCTAAATAAATTATCTGACTTTGATGGGTTGCGGGATTTAAAAAAAAGAAAAACTGATGTTGAGTTGGGCGGAAACCGAATGTTTGGAGACTGCTGTTAAGCGAAGAATGTATATTCTGGCGAAATATAGAGAGATGTTGTTGCGAAAATTTTTGGATTCTCATCGCCGATATTTTGCACCAGGCCAACCATGGACGGTGATGGCCTCTCAGATTATTGCTCTTCTGTCTGTTGCTCATTCCAAATATCTTGAAGATATTTTGGCACAGCAAAAGGAACATGGAATAATAAAGGACCGACCAAGCTCCTCGCAACTTTTTAAAGATCTTGCTGACAATAGTGGCGTTGTTTTAGCCCAATTTTACTCCATGGCCAAGTCCACATGTTGGGTAAGGCCAATGATTCTGGTAAATGGAGTTTGGACGCCCATTCAGGGAAATGATTTTTGGAGGAGTAGCTGCCGGTTGTCGTTGTTTGTAAATAGGAGGCAAGTCCCCGCGAGCGTGGTTGACACCGAATTTGTTCCGCATGGTTACTCATTGAGCCTGTACAATATTGGGGAGCTGCCCCCTCCTTGATCAAGACTTGGGGCTGGGCCAGAGTCTGCACAGAAATTGTTAGATACAACATGTTTGGGTGTTTGCGCTCGGTACGTAAAGATGTTTGCAGAGATATAGTTGTGTATAGTCTGGCAGTTGAGAGAATTCCCGATTTTCGCAGAATCTTCCAACAGGGTGTATATATAGATGGTTTTGTAGGGTATTTCAGTGACTCAGATGTACAGAGTATACCAGAGTTTGATTCAACTTCTTCTGATGGATCTAAAGTCTACCGATCCCCCTCCCCTCAGGTTGAATCTTTTGAAGAGGCAGAGTCTGTTGAGCCAAGTGCACATTTAGCCTTAGGACCTACCATTTCTGGTGTTGCACAGGAGGAGCAATCATATTTTGTTGAGAGTCCAGAATCTACTCCTCCTACATTTCAGCGTCAGGACACTTCTGCCTCATCCAGTGATTCTCCAATGCATTTCAATTCAGATGATATTCCCTTGGATGACACTGCGGCTGTTCAGCCTACGTTCCCAGCTGTTACTGTCGATCTTTCTCCACTTCTTGATGATCTGAAAATATCTCTATCGAAGCGTATGGATGATGCTCAGAGTGATATATTATCTAGACTCCATACCGTTGAAAGAGGTCTTCGAGATACTCTGGGACAGCAAAATGAATACTTCCAAAATTTATTCCAGAGTGCTCGCCAAGATGGGCAAAATCAAGATGATATTCAGACGCTGCGTTTCAATGCACTTAAGAAAGTTGTTTTGGCACAAGGTGTCACTGCTGGTGCCGATTCGGTGGAAGTCAGGAAGGAGATCAAAGCACTCGATGCTAAAATTACTTCATTGGATGGGTAGGTTGCTGCTATCAAGAATGAGCAGTTAGAATTCCAATCAAAAATATCAGCAGATATTCTCAGCCTCTCCACCCAGCTTGGCGATCTCGTCGACTATATACGAGGCGGTGATGCCAAAAAGGGGGAAGGAAGCAGCAGCCGCCGCTCTCTACCTCCTCCTATTAATCAAAGTGAAGGCAGTGGTGGTGATACCGTTAGAACAACAGAAATTACACAGAGAGACATTGACAATACACAGAGAGACATTCTGGAGAGACTCATGGCTGCTGATAGGCAAAGGGAAAGAGAAAGGGGTAGTCAAAGCAGAAGTGGATCCCACAAGAGGAGAAGATATTAGATTCAGTGTAAAAATCTTTTGTACTATTTTAAGTTAATGGAATTTCTGATTTCGGAAGACCTTGTGCGATTTATTTTGCCTATTTATTTATCAGTGCTGCTAAGTTTTGTCATCACCAAAAAGGGGGAAATTGTTAGGATATAATTTAATATTTGGTGATAACAAAAATAAGAAAAGTTTGGACTTAAACGATGATATTCGAATAATCTTTTCATAGGATATCAGAGTTGCTGACAACGGTGATTGGTTTGAATTACAGTTATGATATCGGGTTGATCAGATTTGGGTTTTGAGACAGTCAGGTTATCGAATCAGTTTTTGAGTTATCGGGTCAGATAGTTACTGTTGGAAATGCATTAAGAGCAATGGTTGCTGCCAACAGAAAGGATTAGGTTACGAACAGTATATTCGACAGATATGGTAACAGTGAAGTTCAACAGGAACTATACGATACAGTTAACAAGCGAAGGATGTTGTTAACAGATTTGTGTATGTATTATAGTTACCAGAGACCGTGACATCATCATCAGATATCGCTACAGTAAGAGGAACAGTTACCGCTACAGTGTTTTCAACGGATAGCAGTACAGTGTTTGTATAACAGATTTGATGACGTCAGCCTTTCTGAGAATGCAATTGGTCAGATATTGTTTTACCGCGACAGATATTTATTCGAACAACGATGGACTATTCATTCGTCTTCAAGTGAAATATATCTGTCAACAGAAAAAGATTTCAGGCGCAAGCGTTAAGTTGATTCAAATTCGATCGATTACTCATTTTGGAAAAGATCGATGGCCATAAAAGAATCGTACAATTGTCTGGAATTAAGGAGACAAGATTGGTACTATTTTTGGGCAAATAGTACACATTTGCAGAGGTCGTTACAACGGGATTGCACATATATGGAAATTATAGTTTTTACCTCTGACGATGTGCGATTTACCATTTAGTGGAGCAGGATTGATGGCGTACGATTTTCAGAAATTCAAAAGGGATTTTATTTCCTTAACAGAATTAATCGACCGTTGAGCAAAGAGTATAAATAGCAGAAGATTTGAATTGATGAACATCTCTCGCTATTGCTATTGCTGTTACTCTGTCAAATTTACGAGCGCTTTGCATTTTGAAGCTATCATTCTCAGAAGCCCAAACACTCGAAGAAAACAACCACTGATCTTCATAGATAAACCTTCGAGTCATTCTCTGGTTCATTTTTGAATCAAGTTTCATTGCTTAGAAACCAGATAATATACAGTCTCAATAGCATTGTATCTCATTGTTATATCCATTTGAGTCTGTAACAAACGTGCTATCTTAAAAGCCGTTTGAGAAAATATTGTGTTGTAAACCAGCAACTGCGACTACCTATAATTGTTTGAGGATTACTAGGAGTTCACCTTGAGCGAGGCTCGGTGATCGGGTGTGTGCAGAAGACCTGTACAAATCAAATCTTCTAGTGAAACCTTCCTGAAAAGGAAGAAGGGGAGATTTAGGATATTTATATCCGAACTTCCAGAAACAAATTCTCGACCCTTGCTCTTTACTTTACGCATTTACTTATTTATTGAGTTATCTGTTCACAAATCAATTGGCCTTTTTCCGCACATACTTTGTTGGCCAAGAGATTTGATTAAACTGAAATCCTTAAATCTGGTAACTCAGATTTAAGTTAAGCAGCACTTGTAAAACTGTTTTTAAAAGGTTTCGAAAGTTTGAAAATACCAAGAGTTCACAACCCTCCCCCCCTTCTGAACTCTTGCAACTGTTTTTTGAACCACATTGATTGTATTTTGGGACTATCAAAGTGATTGACACATCCTAGGGCTGGTGTAGAGTCTAGGAGTTCTAGCAGCTGCTGGCTGTTGGATCGGGTCTGTACACGATGTGTAGATCAAATCTTCTAGTGGAACCTTCCGAGGCGTAAGAAGGGGAGACGTAGGATATTTATATCCGAACTTCCAGAAACAAATAGCAGTGTATTGTATTCTTTTAATTTCAGTATTCCGCATACACAGTTATCACACACGCACAGTTAAACAGATTTCTAACAGAAATCTGTTTGCATCGTTTTAAAATTATTAGGATTCATTTCTGGTGTTTTCCGCATGATTTTATTTCATACCAGATCTGTCTCCGGTGCTCTGTTTAATGTTCAAGAACCCGAGGTATTGCACCTCTTTTTAGCAGCGCAAAATTTTTATTTAACAGCAGCAGCGCTCGCTCTTTATTTTATTGGATCAGATCTCACGGCCTGCATCTCGAGATCTGATCCTTCGGTCCTAACAACAAGTTTGATGGTTCGAAAAAGGGGGGTGCCGTAAGTTGTAACACAACTTAGGCACCGAAACTGGAACTAAAAACAACAAACAACAGAATACCTGCATTTAAAAACTCTATTTAAAAAAACAGCACGAAATTGGTCCAGATCGCACGCGATGTGGTCTGTTAAAACTCGAGCTGCAATAGCCCATGTCTTGAAAGATTTGAGTATCGAGAAGTAGAGCAAGTAAGATATAAAATCATGCGAAAATAACCTGAATTACCCTCTGAAAATTGAAAAATTAAAACACAGTTTTAAACAATGTATGCAGATGCAGAACATAAGTTGTAAAGAAAACAAACACTGCGAATTTGTTTATGGAAGTTCGAAACTTAATCTCCTACATCTTATCTTCTTCCACACAGGAAGGATCCACTAGAAGATTTGATCTGTAAAGACCCGGTCCAACAACCCTCAAGCTGCGAGAACTCCAAGCCTCAATTGCACACCAGGAAGAATCCACTAGAAGATTTGATCTGTAAAGACCCGATCCAATATCCCTCAAGCTGCGAGAATTCCTAGCCTCAATTGCACACCAGCTTACAGGCTGTGTGACTAATTAACTAACACTTCTTTTACGTCTCAATGAGAAAGACTAAAATGAATGTTTGTGTTTGTGATTCACTCATCTATTCTGTTTCGCACATCTCTCGTATATATGTTAATGAATCTGCGTGTGAGAATTTTACAGTGTAAGCTCACTCTCTCGGCTGTTTTCTCACACACTGGGAAGTGTTTCTGCCTAAGCTGATAACACATTGTCTTCCTTGAACTGTGCAGTCGAATATGAATGACCCATTGAAGCTCTCGGCCAGTGCACCAGCTCACAACTGGGCACGAGACCAGCTTGCACACCAGCTGCCACCTGAGTGTGCAAGCTCTCGACTATTCACAGCTTTCTGTTTTCTGTTTTGTGCCTCTCTGCACTTGTATTCTATTTTGCTCATATGTCCATTCTGATATCTATATCTTGTGCAGTACACTCAACACTCAGTTCTGCTTGCTGTCTGTTTGATATATATAAAGCCTCTTGTTCAATTCTATCCATTGGACACAAAGTTGTAGCCATTGTAAAGTTCTGACAATATTGTACCTTGTGTCATTTATCATTAAATGCATTTGCAGGCTTTGTTGACTTTGAACTCTCTTCATTAAATGCTCTACATCCATTGTTGACTTTGAGCATGTGAATTTCGTACCTGATATTTGACAACCTTATATTTGACAATACAACAAATCAGTTTGAACAGTCTTCTCAATACTTGTGTTCAAACCGCTTTGCTCCTAGCTGTTCTGGTCTGAGCTGGTTGCTCCTACATTTATTCTGCTCTTGAACTGCTCTGATCTTTTCTGCTCTTCGTTCATGTCTGCTCTAAGCTGCTCTAAACTTCTCTAAGCTGCTCTAAACTGCTGATTCTATATTGAGTTGTTCTGTTCTGTTAGGCCCTGAGCTGGTCTGTTCTGTTTGGCTCTGAGCTGGTCTGTTCTATTATCGTCTAAGCTGGTCTGTTCGTTTTTCTCTATCCTGTGCTATACTATCTTAGGCGTTCTAAGATGTTCTCAATGGATTATGCTCTGGGTTGTTCATATAGAACTAACATATAACCACCGCTAATCTGTATGAGCTGCTTATCAGAGCTGTTCACACTGATCTGATCTGATTCCACGCTTCTAATCTGATCTGATCTTATCTGTTCTAACCTAAACCGTAAGCTAAACTCTCAATTGTGCTGCTAAGACTCTGTGCTGATCTTCCTCTTCTCTACATACTTTTAGCTGAAATCTGCGCTGCACTTCATCTCTGAGCTGAACGATGTTCTACCTGAGCTGATCTGAATTGATTACTGTTCATCTTCTTCTTCTTCTTCGCACAGCTGATCTGCTAGTCTTCTGTTGGTCTTCTGCTGACCAGTTTTGCGGTCTGCTGCTGACCATCTTGGCTGTCACTTTGAAACTTTTGGGAGCAAAGTCGAAGTGAAGATGATGCGTGAATAGTAAAACTTTTGGTGTGTGATCGATATCTCAAGAGTTCATTGATTTTGTGTGGCTGATTTCTTGTCTTATAGATCCTATGATTGATCGATCCACTAATTGATTGATCTTCTAGCTAACTGATCTTCTTTCCACTTTTGAAATACTTGCATTTATACATACCGAAATCATCGGAAGTTTAATGTTAGGTACAATAATAGCAGCTGGTAATTTATCCAGTGATTTACCGCTTCAGTTGCTCTGATTTGATCTGAAAGTTGTACGCTCGGAGTTGTTCGTTGTACGTGAGATCTGAAAGCTTGTAAGCTCTGAGCTGTTACGTCAGATCTGTAAGCTCTGAGCTCACACAAGATCTGAAAGTTGTTCTTGACTGATTCGAAAGCTGAACTGAACCTTTGATCTGAAGTCTTTGTAAGCTCTTAGCTGAGAGCTGTTCTTAAGAACTGAAAGATGCTCTTGCGATCTGATCCAAAACTATCAGAGTTGTTCTTTACTGAGCTGAACCTTTCCCGGTCTGATCTGTTACTCAATTTCAAGATGATCTGGAAACGTTCCTCTGAGCTGACTTGGTTCATCTGAAAGATGATCGTTTAAATACTGACCTTGAGAATGATCTCTTCATGCTCTGATCTGAAAACTTATACGCTCTAAGCTGAAAGATATTCATGAGATCTGGAACGTTCTTTGAGCTGACCTCCATGCTGTGTTGTCAAGGATTCACCTGTCTTCTAAATGCATGGATAGATATCCTATGTGATCTGAAGAGATAATAGTGTGATAAACCACTGGTCATAGTTCTTGATGTGCTCCAGCGTAAATGATTTCTCTAGTTGCACATGCGATGCCACTATTTGATCTCAAAGATGTATTGCACAGCTATTGAATCATTAATGATTCTTGATTCACCAATGGTCATTAATTTAATCGGGATATTTGATCTGAAAGGACCATATTTTATGTTAACCATTACTTACTAGTTCTTGTATACACTATCAGTGATATGTAAGGAATCATGGGACGATGTTGTTTGACGCTTTACCATGGCTAGATGGATAAGTCAGAGAATTTTTCTCCGAGTCACATGGAGTTGTGAGCCCATGGATAGTTGTATCCCTGAACCATTGAGGGTTATACAAGTACTGGTTTCCTGATTCTCGTGGATATATGAGACTCAAGGTGTTAAGTATGATATAAGGGAGCATGGGATATGATTGCCAGAATCAGTGGTGGAGAGTGAAGCTGTCAGGAGAGTGAAGCTGTCATATTTAGAATCGGTACTTGAGGAATTTGATTCCGTATAATAATAAACAGTTTCGTATAAGTGTGCGATTCGATGATACCTGATCTTATTCGATCGGGATTATGATGACACGACGATGATGGACTCAAAGAAAGTTGACATGAGCTGGCTCGCCAAGGGCCTATGTCACAACTAACTGAGCTCATGGGATTCTATTATAAATATGGCACATTAGGGATAACTATTAACATAACATACATTGTATTGTAACAAAAGTGTAACCCCAGTCCTCCCCAAAACCCTAGCTTTTGCCCTCGTCCCTCTTGAAGCACAAGGTCGACACCCTCTCCTCCACCTAGATTTTGGTCGCTGATTCGTGCAGTTCATCACTGCTAGTCGGAGATCTCTGAGTTGCAAGACTTCTACTGCAAGCTTATAGAGGATATTTCATTGGGTATGTGAAAAAATTCAAATTATATTGTTGAGTTAAGCGTGCAAGGGTGAGAACAGTATTGAGATGGGTGACCTCCTGGAAGTTCTCGTACGCCAAAATTTTGACTTGCGCCGCTTGATCTGGTTGGCCATGTGGACTGTAAAAAGTGTGATTCCAGATCTTAACGGGTAATACTATCTCTGCTGGGGATAGGGCCGGCGGTAGGGGAAGGTTAAGACTGATCTCTAAGAAAATTGAGACAGCACCAACAGTTAGACGCGCACCTCCCCTGATTCATGGGCCTAACAGCCCAACCCTAACGCACATAATTGATGCACTCTGCGCTGCCACATTATAAGGAAATAAAGTTGCACCTTGGCTAACAGCTATAGTTTTTGACCTAGTGGTAAGCGCTTGATCCCAACAATTGGTATCAGAGCAAGGTCAGGGGTTTGAGTCTCCCAAGAAGAATTTTCTATACTTCTTGGGGTGAGGATTGTTGAGTTAAGCGTTCAAGGGCCAGAACAGTACTGAGATGGGTGACCTCCTGGGAAGTTCTCGTACGTCAAGCTGCTGACATTGCGCCGCTTGATCTGGTTGGACATGTGGGCTGTAAAAAGTATGATGCCAGATCTTAACGGGTAATACTATCTCTGTTGGGGATAGGGCCGACGGTAGGGGAAGGTTAAGACTGATCTCTAAGAGAATTGAGACAGTAGCAGCAGTTAGACACGCACCTCCCTTGACTCATGGGCCTAACAGCTCAACCCTAACGCACATAATATGTGCACTCTGCACTGCCACATTATAAGAAAATAAAGTTGCACCTTGGCTAACAGCTATAGCTTTTGGCCTTGTGGTAAGCGTTTGATCCTCACATATATAGAATCTATTGTCCATCGTAATATTATTCTGAATCAAGAAATGCCAAATTTTTTTAAGATGACTTGATTAGTGGGAGTGATAGTCCAAGATATAATTCTTGAGAATGATCACATTAATTATCAACCATCTTATTCAAAAAATACATTGGTCATTTACACCCCTCTCGATCCAATGTGTGTTGAGCAACCAATATATGAGAATCCAAAAATGATAACAACAATTTAGATGATCACAGTCTTCATATGGAACTTGGGAAAAATGTTAGTCTGTTGAACAACATAATCTCCAGAATAATATTGTGGTACGATGCTATGAATTAAAAAATGAATTATATGGAATCGATCGAAGTCTGGGATCTTGTTCAGTTTCCTGATGGTACTCAAACTCTTATATGTAAATGGGTCTTTAAAAACAAAATATTCATCATAATACAACGAGGGATATAAAAGAAGACTCGTTGCTAAGGGATTCACTCAACGGGAAGGAATCAATTACAAAGATAAATTTTATTCTATCTCCAAGGAGGATTCTCTTCATATTATTATGGCATTAGTTGCACATTTTGACTTAATTGCAATAAATGTATGTGAAAACATCATTTCTCAATGGTGTGCAAGCTTAATAAATCCATATATAGGTTGAAACAAACCTCTCGTCAATGGAATAAAATTTCATGAAGTCATCTGTTCATTTGGTTTTATCGAGAATGTCATGAATCAATGAATATACCAGAGGTTTAGTGGGAGTAATATTTTTTCCTCATTCTATATGTGGATGATATATTACTTGTAACCAATGATAGAGGCATGCTATATGAGGTGAAACAATTTCTATCAACAAAATTTGATATGAAGGACATGGTGATGCGTCCTATGTCATCAGCATCATGATACATCGAGATAGATCAAAATGGATCTTAGATTATCTCAAGAAACCTATATCAACAAAGTTTACAGAGATTTTGGATGTAATATTTTTCACCTTGTGTGGCTCCCATTGTAAAGAGAGATCAATTCAATTTGGATCAATGCCCAAAAAATTACTTTGAAATTGAAAAACAATCCTTATGGTTTTGCTGTTGCCAGCTTGATATATACTCAGGTTTGTATTCGACATGGAATTGAAAATATAGTTCGAATGCTTGGGCCTTATCAGAGTAATCTAAGTTTAAACCACTAGAAATCTACAAAATTCTGAGGTAACTTCAAAGGACCAAAGACTACATGCTTACGTTCAGACAAACTGATAATTTGGAAGTAATTGGCTATTATGATTCAGATTACGTTGGCTGCATGGACTCGAGAAAATCCAGTTCAGGATATATTCTTGCTAGTCGGTGGAGCTGTATCTTGGAGAAGTTTGAAGCAATGCTTGACTGCTACTTCTACTATGGAGGCCGAATTCGTATCTTGTTTTGAGGCCACCTCACATGGTGTATGGATGAAGAGTTCATTTATGGGCTTAGATTTGTGGATTCCATCTCTAGGCCATTGATGATATTTTGTGACAATTCAACTATTGTCTTTATTGCTGAAAATATAAAAGTGGGAGTCAAAACAAGCACATCGACGTAAAGTATTTATCCAGAAGAGAACGTTTTAAAGATAAACCAGTGGTCATTGAACACATTAGCACTGAATTGATGATTGCCGATACTTTATCTAAGGGCATGTCACCGCAAAAATTTTAGGATCGTGAAGATAGAACGGGACTTGGTTCCCTTATGTAATCGTTGTTTTAAGAACATTTTTCATTTTAAATTCTATTATAATTTTTCTCATATGTTTGTATACACATTTATTTCTTTGCGAAATATCACTAAATTTTTACCTTGAATAAGTATGAGGTTTATTCATTAAGTTATATTTGTGGAGAAATATAATGCATCGTGATATACGGAAGATAATACTCGATCTTAGGAGGTTCATCGACATGATACATCTATTTTTTTTACTCATTTTGTGATGATGAGATATATATGTCCCAAGTGGGAGAATATTAGAAAATTTTTATCCGGATACCAAAAATATTATCTCATTAAGTGTTACATATAGACTTGATTAAGATTTGATTATACACATCTTTTATCTTTATTTAGTGGTCAAATAAATACTGAAAGATTTAGATATGCATAATTTAAAAGAATATTCATCAATCATAATAAGTAAATATGTATCTTGTCGAGATTTGTCAAATCATGATAGATATGTTGATGACACAAATAAATCTATAAATCGTGGATCTGGGTCCTAAGAACACACACCTAAAATTATTCACACCATCAATTGTAAGATATGGAGAGCTTATAAGGCTCTTTAGCAATTTTGATTCGTTGCTTATGTAGTTCAAAGTTTCACATCAGAATCAAGTGATGGAGATAATTCTTGATATATTTGTCACGTTCACTATCATGTTATTTAGTTAAACATAATTAATTCTTACATTCATAACGCGGAAAGAAGCATGCACATTAATCAATCCTTTTATCAACTGTAGTTGCCTGCTGGATTGGAATCCATGGAAGTATATGTATAATTGAAACTTTTACTGTTGGCGAATATTGACCGAGTCAAGGGACAATTTCACACAATCACGAGTACTCTCGTACCAAATATATATCCAAAATAAACGACTGACTCCAACTGTTAAAATTGTTTTGTCCTAACGTTAAACGCAATCTTCCAATTTGTTAAGAACCAAACATGCAACTATGTAGGTGCACATGATGCATGTTCTACAGCTTTTTATGGAAACTAGACATGAAAAGAATCCTGCATATGTCAGCAGACCTAGTTAAAATTTATTTATCTTCCAATCAGGAAAGGTGATCTGGGTTTTCTTGTGTTGGTTTTAACAAGTGATTCATGTAATTAACTAGTCAGCACTCTAGTGAATGTACTAAATTTACATGTGAAATGAAGGTTTTGTAACGAGATTTCAAAACTAAGAATTACATCAACTTATGGTGTTAATTGTACTATTTTCCTTATGAGTCTCCATACTAGCTAGGACCTCGTCATTGGTATACAATTTCAGTCGTGCATTGTTAGTCCATTCAAACATTGAAAATCGTGTCATACAGGCATATCGTGCAATTATTGATTAAACTGAGCAAGTGCTTTAGAATTCCCAAATTAAATTCTCGGACAATATATATATGCACGAGCATGCATTAAAAAGTATATATAACATCCAACATATCATAAAAAGTCGTACGGGAATATACATTTTAGAATAAAAATATAAACACATTGAACAAGAATTCTCTATTATTATCCTGCAACTATTGGAGTATATACATACATACTCATGCAACAAACTTAGTACAAACAAAAGAAAAATCATGTCCAACATATTATGGAAGAGCTTCAACCTTTTTTACTCCAAATTCAAATGTCTTCCCACCATCACTTTCTCCCCACCGTCCCCCGTCGAAGAAGAAGAAATTCAAGAATTTGCCAGCCCCTCAGTCGACTTAATAAAGAACTACAACTCTTTGTACGAATTCTCCGCCTCGGACAGCTTCGCCCCCGCCGGATTCTCCTCCTCCTCATCCCCGGAAACAAGCTCCGTCCCGGATATCAGCTCCGCATTCGCCTCCCACCGCTTCTTCTGCTCCTCCCCTGGTTGTTCCAACTCCTTGCTCGAGCCGCCCGGACAAGCGGCGGACGCCGGCGGAGGGGTTGCTGTGGACAAGTACTCGCCCGACCCCCATTCGGATTTCCGGAAGTCGATGCAGGAGATGATAGAGGCGCGCGAGTCGGCGGGGGTTGAGGCTGACTGGGAGTTCTTGCATGGGCTTCTTGTTTGTTATTTAGCCTTAAACCCTAAGCACACACACAAGTTCATCTTCGGTGCTTTTGCTGATGTCATAGTTTCCGTCGTCGTGTCGTCGCCAAGGGGTAATGTTTGCTGCCGGAAACCGCCTTCTGCTTCCGGCAATGCGCCACCTCACAGACGGCGGCTTAACTTTCTTTGAAATAATGAAAAGTTACGTGTACTTGTGTTAAAACGGTAGCCATTACTCTGTATTATCGTGTTTTTTAATTTATCATTTATATATAATTATAACAGGTAATTTGAACCGAACATTTTAGCGCAGCATTTATGTTCCACTATGTAACTTTGCAGCATCTATTAGAATATCAAAATTTCCTTGTCATGAATTAAAGACTTAAAAATATCATGAGTTGAATGCGGAAAATTAAAACAAGGAAATAGATGTGAAATGCATCCAAAGTGAAATAAGGCAAAGAATAATAAATGAATACAGGATTGTATTGAATACTCATTGACAAAGAGATTTATCCCAATTATAAGTTACAATTTACCTCGGTAACATCTGTTCGGATTTTTACGATTAACTTTAAGATTATGTGAATAGGTCATTAATATGTAAAGAGAGGAAAAAACAGAAATAATTGATTCCATTAAAAAAAAAGAAGGTTACAACACAAGTAAATTAAGTTGGAGGGGTTTCACCAAGACCCGAACTACCCTCTTCCTGATCCTCGGGCATATCTGCTAGAGCCTGCTCAACATCGAGAAAGGAGGCCGGATACTCTTCTTCAGAAAAGCCGTTCGCCCTGAACTGGGCCAAGCATCCTTCGAAGCCCTTATCAAAATACATCACGGCCTTCTTCAAGCACAAACTGTTGAAATCCTTGGATTTTAGAAATTTTTCTTTTTCAAGTGCCCAAGAATTCGCCCTTTCTTCTTGGAGTTTCTCCACCTCGGCTAGGCGGAGCTTGCTTTCTTCCTCGGCACACTGAGCTCGGGCATCCAAAGATTGCACCTGGGTCTCCAGGGATTGCGCCTTAGCTTTATAAGTTTGGGCTTCAGCTCGGGCCAATTCTAGCTCGGCAGTCAGAGATTCCTTTTCCGCATTTTCCTTGGTCTGGATTTCCTCCAGCTGCTTCAACAATACTTCATGACGACCAAACACCCCATCATAAGAGCGCTTGGTCTTGATGACCTCTGCATGAGCCTTGGAAAACCGGCTCGCCGCCTCCCCGAACCATGTCAAAGACTGCACAGATATAGTAAATTAGCAATGATAGACCATATGACGGATAAAATCTAGAGAAGCGGAACCTGATGGGTTGGACACAAAAGAGATTTTCGATGCGTCCAGTAGCGTGTAGGGCTCCTCAGAGGACTTTCGCTCGGGGCCCTTATTGGTAGTACCCTCGGGCTCCGAGATCGTCACCTCGGGGATAGATTCTTGGGTAGAACCGGTATCCCTCTTTTCATGGCGGCGCTTCTTGCGCCTCTCTTTCTTTTCTGGAGAAGCTTCTCTCTTCTCCTTGCTCGGGGCGCCCGAGCTGGTCTCCTCCTTGTTCTGGGCTCCCGAGCTTGAAGCCCCCCCAGATTTTGTCTTGCTCCTCCTCTCCTTTAAAGCTTCAAGCATCGCGGCCTTATCCATCCTGTCGCCTGCAAAAAGTAAAATACAAGTTAATAGATTAGATCTCGTATGCGGTGAGGACAGTATAAAGATGGCAGTACCTAAATCCCCGATCAGCCGAGCCTTTTTTCCGCTAAAGTTGAAAAAACATAGAAGATCTTCCTCGATCAATTGTTGGGCATTAAAACATTTTCCTCTCATAGCTTCTAGAAATTTAGCAAGGTTGGTTTTTGCTCGGGGGGTGAGGGGGGCGACGTATGGGCGTTATCTCGCCATGACATATCACAACCCCAAAAGTTCTCCCGGCCTGAGATACGCCTAATAAAAAAAATGCCTACTCATCCACCCTTTATGAGAGTCGGGTTACCACCTATAAACCCGAACTCTTTCTTATTTGAAATATAGAATTTCCCAGGACCTAACCTCTTAATGGTGACTAGTTGCATCAGGACATAGGTCGAGAGGGGGATCCCGTGAAATTTTAGTAAAATTCCTAACGAAAGAAGTGAACTATAAGAGTTTGGCGCAAGCTGGCTAGGGCTAACCCCAATATAGTGGCAGAGGCTTGCAATAAAAGTGGGGAGGGGAAACCTAAGACCCTGATCTATCTGGTTTATGTAGAAAGTATGAAAACCAGCTGGAGGGCGATGAGCTCGGGCGTGTATATGGGGGATTACCACCTCGTATAAACTAGTTATTCCCGCCTTATCCTTAACATAAGAAATATCGGATTCCTTAAGGGTAGAGGCTTTAATTTCATACCAGGAACAACCTCGGGCGGTTAGCCTCGCTTCATCCTGATCAATCCTAAGAATTCTAGCCCTATAGTTGTCAGTCAAGCTCGGATTTTCATCTTCCCTATTACTAGCCTCGGGAGTCGAGGAATGATCTATAGACTCCGCTGATCTAACAACCAAATCATAATCGGGAGAAGACATTTCTACAGAGTGATAGTAAAATAAGAAACTTACTAGAGGTCGGAGGGCGATAAAACTAGCTCGGGAACGGGCAGAAATTTCGGCAGAGTTTCAGTACTAATAAAGAGCAAAGGTACGAATGAATGGAAGAAGTTGCCTATTTATAGAAAAATCGGTGAACTTTTTCCTTGGGAATTTCAAGCGACACCTCGAGATACGTGCTAAAAACTAACCGTTTGATCAAAGCTAATCAAGGGCTGAGAACGATTTCACACGGATTATGGTTTTCTTCAAAAAAACACAAATAGTCACTCACAAACTTCGAATTTCATAAATACCGTGCATCAAGAAGCTTATCAACGACTCGAACACCAACCACAACAAAATATTAACTCGACGCCCGACCTAAATCAAACAGAGTCCTATACTCTCATTCTTCGTCTAGGACTTTTTTGGGGGGGTTACTATTGATATCACTTAAAATCTATTTCAAAAACTTAGCTCGGGAAACCAACCTTCTTCGAGCTTGGGCGCGCATCTTGCTGGTTAACAAAACCACCTCGGGGGTCTCATTTGGGTCAACCATGCCACTCGACCTAAGAGTATAACACGCAAAATTGCGGCCCTACATTAACAACTTGATAGGCCAACTTGGCCCTCTTGCCCGACCAAGGTACCAACAACCATTAAGAAAAATTATCCCTACCTACAGGAGGTAGATGAAGAAACATATCAGGCCCACACGGATTCATAAATACTTGGACAGGTACGTTTAACTACATTTTCTTTACCTATAAGTGCCCCCGTATTTTCTCATGTAAAAGGGGGGGATCGATAGACTCACTTCATATTTCCTTTATATTCTCTCAAATAACCCGAGCTGATTTAAGCATCGGAGGGCCTTCGTCGGGACAACCCCGACGCCCTTTGACTTATTTCTTTGTTGACAGGATACTGCAGGTGAAGTATTCCCCGACCTATTTAAACAAAAAAAGTGCGTAACCCGAGCTCACAAGACAATATTAGAGAGATTCCCGACCTGATAAGTCTTGCGTGGCAATTGTTTATTGGCTGAGAAAAATTTGGTTATATCAATTGGCGCCGTCTGTGGGAAACGTGAGGAAAAGAAGACAAGATGCCACCAAGGAAGACTAGGGGTCGGGGTAACAGAGAGGCCGATGGCACAGAGAGCTTGTCTCAGAGTTCAGAGAATCCCAATCTCACTGCTGCTCAAATAGCCGAACTAGTAGCAACTACGGTGGAGCAAATACTGGCGGAAAGATCTAATTCAAACCCGCCACCTGATCAACAAGCTGAAGAGATCAAGAAAATGCGGGAGGAACTAGAAAATCTGAGGAAGGAAAGAAGCTCGGTACCTCCTACTCCACCAGCTGGGGAGGTGCCATTCTCTGCTGATGTACTGGATGCCGAGCTTCCCCAGCATTTCAAATATCCGAACGTAGGAGAGTATGATGGGATGGGAGATCCCGAGGAGCACTTATCCCGATTTAAGAACGCTGCACTTCTCCACCGATATTCTGATCCTATCAAGTGCAGAATTTTTCTTACCACTTTGGTCCGAGCTGCCCAGCAGTGGTTTAACCTCCTGCCGACCGGGAGTATAAAATGTTTTCATGATTTTAGCCAGGCGTTTCTGCATCAGTTCGCCAGCAGCAAGAAACAGCCTCTGACCACGCTAAATCTATTTACCGTGAAGCAAAAGGAGCAGGAGACTCTTCGGGAATATCTCCGGCGGTTTAATAGGACTATCATAGAGGTACCATCTGCTACGCCCGACCTCCTGATAGGGGCGTTCACCCAGGGATTGCGAGGGGGTGATTTCTTCAAGTCACTAGTCAAAAAGCCTCCGAAGACGTTTGCCTTATCGATGTCGGGACAGCCGAGTTGCCCGTAACAGCAGTTGCAAGCTAGCAAACAAGTGAGATAGAAAGCGCTTTTATGATCTGATCAAGTCAGCAGAAAAGAAAGAAGCTGTACGAGAGCGGGTTCAGATAAAAAAGAATAGTTTTCGTGGAGCTAGAAAAGAGGACTCTAGCTACTCTCTATTAAGATTAAGTCATTTTTAGTTATGGTTTTTACTGCTGACAGAAATACTCAAACAACCACAATATACACCATTGCCAATTGAAAAACAAATTCTAGTCATTTACTTCACAGGGATTGAACCGCACAAGCAAGAATGGCAGCTAGACAGAAGGAAGTTTTTACTACGTAACTTCATGATTCCAGTGAGTGTCATCTTCCTTTAATTTATTTGATTTACTACTCACTTCTTTCTCTCTTAATGAACCAGGGACGGCTGCTAGGACACAAAGCCGTGTTAAGGATTTCGAGGATTTTCAGTCCTCTGCTCTACCAGCTGAGCTGAGCTATCCCGACCATTCCCTAAACCAAAGCTTTGATCGCTTCGACTTATTGTTAGTCCTCAAGAAGGAATCCTATAATTCGGTTTGGAAAAGCGTGGATTTTCAAGAAAGAAAGCTTTTGACTAAAGTGGAAAAGTATGTTAATGTGGAGGAGATACAATCTTCGAGGAAGAATGAGCAAAAGATACCACCTCGGTTTAGTCGGGATGCTCAGGTTGAAAGACCCAGCCGAGATCACTTCGGCAGGAACCCCCTCTATTGTTAGGAGAATTCGCCGCTCGAACCCCTTTTAAAATGAGTAAAGCTCGGGCGCTGGAGATCTGCGATGAAAGGAGGTTAGTACAGCGACCTCGGGGTAGCGACGGGGCCCCGAGAAACCCTAAGTCAGATAAGTTTTGTGATTTTCACAAGGATTATGGTCACACTACTGCAGAGTGTCGACTGTGGGATCAAGAACTCGAGCAAATTATCCAGAACAATCCAGACGTACGAGCAGCGCTGCTGGAGGACAAACCGCATCGATGGGAGAAGAGGCCTCGTAGGGAGTATAGTGGGCAATACTATAATAGGGCTCCCGACCAGGAGAGAACATCTCGGGGACAAGATCAACAACCTTCTCGAGGAGAGCGGAGAACACCTCAACCTCGGGGTGTGATTCAAATGATCTCTGGAGGACCTACTGATGGGGACTCCAATAGAGCCAGGAAGGCGTGATGTCGCCGGATGGAAACTATGAAGGCTGAGATAAGAAGGTCGGGGCCTACTATCTCTTTTGGCCCTGAAGATTTGCCCACCGATGCGGAGATGCATAATGATGCCCTGGTCATCCGAGCAATGATAGCCAATTATGAAGTTGCCCGCATCTTTGTGGATTCAAGGAGTTCTGTTAATGTAATTTTCAAAAGGACTGTAGATCAAATGGATCTCGGGGAGTACCGCATAGAATCTGTGAATACGCCTCTGTTTGGATTCACATGTCATTCTTTGCAGCCAGTGGGGGTTGTTCAGTTGCCTCTCTCACTTGGGGCAGGCGAGTATAGGAAAACCAAGATCGTCGAGTTTACTGTGGTAGAAGCACCTTCCTCTTACAATGTCATATTGGGGAGGCCAGCTATGGCCGCTTTCCTGGCTGTAGCCTCGGATTTACATCAAAAGATTAAATTCCCAGTGGGAGATTTAGTGGGAGAGGTGCTCGGGGATCGGAAAGTGGCTAGGAAATGTTACGTGAAAGATGTGAGAGTTGAGCAGAAAGTTGCTAAGGCTCGGACGCATGACTACCATGGATCTCGGGTTGATAGAAGTGTGAATTTGGTCGGGGAAGATTTCCAATTGACCACCGAAGACGTAGAGGAAGAAGTAATCCTCGTCCCTCCGTGTGGATTTGTCAAAATAGCTAACACTCTTCCCAAGGATGTGCGAGAACGGTTGATCCAATGCTTGGGAAGAAACAAAGATGTGTTTGCCTGGTCACCCACCGACCTAAAAGGGGTCAGGCGCGAGGTTATGGAACACAAATTGAATGTTTCCCCGAACTCCCGACCTGTTCTCCAAAAGAGGCGACATTTTGGACCAAAAAAAGATGCGGTGATTAGAGCTCAGGTCGGGGAATTATTACAAGCAGGGCATATAAAAGAGGTACACTTCCCTACCTGGTTGTCGAACGTTGTTCTGGTGCCCAAAGTTACTGGGAAATGGCGGATGTGTGTGGACTTCCGAGATTTGAATAAAGCATGCCCCAAAGATTGTTATCCACTTCCAAGGATCGATCAACTTGTCGATTCTACCTCGGGTCACGAATTGCTTAGTTTCGTAGATGCCTATCAGGGATATCATCAAATCCCGTTGGCCGAGGAGGATCAAGACAAGGTTAGTTTCATTACAGCAGACGGTACGTTCTGCTATGTGGTTATGCCATTTGGATTCAAGAACGCTGAGGCGACATATCAAAGGTTGATGGATAGGGTTTTCAGAAAACAGATAGGGAGAAATCTGGAAGTGTATGTTGACGATATCCTGATAAAGTCACGAGCAGAAGAGGGTTTCATAGCTGACGTGGAAGAAACCTTTTGTACATTCCGGAAGTATCAAATAAAGCTAAATCCAAAGAAATGTGTGTTCGGAGCAAAAACAGGAAAATTCTTAGGGTATATGGTTACCCGACGTGGAATCGAAGCTAATCCTAGGTCCAAGCTCTAGCTTCAATGTGTTCCCCTCGAAGTTTGCAAGAGGTTCAGAGGTTAACAGGGAGAATAGCTGCATTATCAAGGTTTATCTCTCGATCTGCTGACCGAAGTCTCCCTTTCTTTAAGGTACTTCGTAAGGTAGAGAATTTCGAATGGAACGAATCGAGTGAAAAGGCATTTCAAGAACTAAAGGAATATCTGAAGGAATTGCCCGTGCTCAACAAACCTGAACCCGGGGAACCACTATATGTATATCTCGCCGTAACATCACAGGCTATTAGTTCGGTTCTTACTCGAGAGGAGGGGCTGGTTCACAAGCCTATTTATTTCGTTAATGGTTACCCGACGTGGAATCGAAGCTAATCCTGAAAAGCTCCAAGCTCTAGCTTCAATGTGTTCCCCTCGAAATTTGCAAGAGGTTCAGAGGTTAACAGGGAGAATAGCTGCATTATCAAGGTTTATCCCTCGATCTGCTGACCGAAGTCTCCCTTTCTTTAAGGTACTTGGTAAGGTAGAGAATTTCGAATGGAACGAATCGAGTGAAAAGGCATTTCAGGAATTAAAGGAATATCTGAAGGAATTGCCCGTGCTCAACAAACCTGAACCCGGGGAACCACTATATGTATATCTCGCCGTAACATCACAGGCTATTAGTTCGGTTCTTACTCGAGAGGAGGGGCTGGTTCACAAGCCTATTTATTTCGTTAGTCATGCTCTGAAGGGTGCCGAGGTGAATTATACCACGCAAGAGAAATTGGCTTTGGCTTTGGTAGTGACAGCTCGGCGTCTTAGACCGTATTTCCTCTCTCACCCCATCACTGTACTTACAAACAGCATCTTAGGACAAATCATTCATCATCCCGACTTGACTTCATAGCAGAAACTACCCATCCCGAGCTTGAAGAACGGTGGAAAATGTATGTCGATGGATCTTCTTGCTCCTCTGGGAGTGGTGTAGGAATAGTTATCATCTCTCCTTGGGGCGAAGAAATCAGTATGGCCGTGACTGATATCCAGTTCAAACCCCGAACAGCCATAAAAGCACAGGTGCTGGTTGACTTCATAGCAGAAACTACCCATCCCGAGCTTGAAGAACGGTGGAAAATGTATGTCGATGGATCTTCTTGCTCCTCTGGGAGTGGTGTAGGAATAGGTTATCATCTCTCCTTGGGGCGAAGAAATCAGTATGGCCGTGACTTTAGATTTTAAAGCCACAAACAATGAAGCAGAGTACGAGGCTTTGCTCATTGGACTTCGAGCTGCTAAGAGTATGGGAATTGATCGAGTTTTATTATATTCCGATTCCCAACTAGTTGTGCAACAGTGTAATGGCAAGTTCGAAGTAAAAGATGAAAAGATGGTTAAGTACGCGGAAGCCCTGAGCAGAATTACCGAAGATTTCTCTGAACTTATTTTTTCGCAGATACCTCGGGAGGCGAATGAGAAGGCTGACCGTTTAGCTCGGATGGCTAGTTCGCTCAGGCTAGCCTTGGGAAACGAAATGACAGGGCAAGAGCTGCTATCACAAGTTTACCAAGTTGCGGTAAATCTTGAACGCATACTCACCTCGGATTGGCGATATGAAATTTTTGAGTATATCGCTCATCAAAACTTACCCGAGGATCCCTATAGAGCTCGACAAATCAAGCGAAGGGCTCTTCGCTTTGTGCTATTGAATGGCACGTTGTACAAAAGGTCCTTCTTGAGACCATTGTTGAAATGTTTAGGGTCAGAAGAAGCTAAATATGTGCTAAGAGAGATTCATGAGGGATGTTGTGGAAATCACCTCGGGAGTATTGCGTTGGCAAAGAAGGCTCTCCTGGCAGGATTCTTCTGGCCCACTATGCAGAAGGATGCTTCGGATTTAGTTCGCGCTTGTCATGACTGTCAGAGGCACGCCAATTTGCAAAAACAACGCGCCGAGCTGTTAAGGTCAGTTCTCTCCTCATGTCCTTTTGACCAGTGGGGCGTTGATATTGTAGGACCATTCCCCCCGGTTGGGGGGCAAAGAAAATTCTTTCTAGTTGCTGTGGACTATTTTTCAAAGTGGGTGGAGGCAGAGCCACTAGCTAAGATAACTGAGTCAGAGGTGATGAAATTCTTGTGGAAAAATATCGTCTGTCGTTTTGGTATTCCCCGAAGAATTGTATCAGATAATGGGAGACAATTTTGTGGTACAAAGGTCCGAACCTGGTGTCAAGAAATGAAGATTGAGCAGATCTTTACCTCAGTTTCTTATCCACAAAGCAATGGGCAGGTTGAGGTTACCAACCGATCTATTGTGCAGGCCCTTAAGACAAGGCTAGGATCGGCCAGAGGGAAATGGGTGGACGAGCTACCCAGTGTTTTATGGGCCTATCGAACTACCTCCCGAACTGGTACTGGTGAAACACCTTACTGCATGGTTTATGGGACCGAAGCTCTTTTACCCGTGGAGATTGGTCAAGATAGTCTTAGGGTCACGGAGTATGGCGAAGGTAATAGCGAAATTCGAAATCTCGAGTTGGACCATGTCAAGGAAAGAAGAAGCAGGGCAGAAGTGCGATTATTTGCTTATCAAAGAAGAATGGCCCAGGCCTATAATAAAAGAGTTCGACCTCGAAGATATGAAGTGGGAGATTTGGTCTGGAAGAAGATTCAGTATCAAGGAGATAGAGGAAAGCTTGATCCCAAGTATGAAGGGCCATTCAAAATTATGGGCAGAGCAGGCATCGCCGCTTACTATTTGGAAGACACCTCGGGAAAAAGGATTCAAAGGCCTTGGAATATTATACATCTTCGGCGATATTATTCTTAAGAGTCTGCTCTTCTACGAACCACCTATTTTATGAGGAAAAAGAAGTTCCTGTTGAAACATGATAACAATTTGAGCAATGATTTTTATTGACTACACACTAAGCCCAACTATCGTTGGCACTAAGCCCGACCAGCTCGGCAATCGAAGCCCAGTCCCGAACTGGCACCTCTTCGCGTAGCTCTTCTACGCAATTACATAATCCCGACCAGCTCGGCAATCGAAGCCCAGTCCCGCACTGGCACATCTTCGCATAGCTCTTCTACGCATTTACTTAAGCCCGACAAGCTCGGCAATCGAAGCCCAGTCCCGCACTGGCACCTCTTCGCGTAGCTCTTCTACGCAATTACCCCGACCAGACCAGCTC
>KQ999023.1:89997-100844 GCA_001598015.1 Dorcoceras hygrometricum
GCCTTATCCTTAACATAAGAAATATCGGATTCCTTAAGGGTAGAGGCTTTAATTCATACCAGGAACAACCTCGGGCGGTTAGCCTCGCTTCATCCTGATCAATCCTAAGAATTCTAGCCCTATAGTTGTCAGTCAAGCTCGGATTTTCATCTTCCCTATTACTAGCCTCGGGAGTCGAGGAATGATCTATAGACTCCGCTGATCTAACAACCAAATCATAATCGGGAGAAGACATTTCTACAGAGTGATAGTAAAATAAGAAACTTACTAGAGGTCGGAGGGCGATAAAACTAGCTCGGGAACGGGCAGAAATTTCGGCAGAGTTTCAGTACTAATAAAGAGCAAAGGTACGAATGAATGGAAGAAGTTGCCTATTTATAGAAAAATCGGTGAACTTTTTCCTTGGGAATTTCAAGCGACACCTCAAGATACGTGCTAAAAACTAACCGTTTGATCAAAGCTAATCAAGGGCTGAGAACGATTTCACACGGATTATGGTTTTCTTCAAAGAAACACAAATAGTTACTCACAAACTTCGAATTTCATCAATACCGTGCATCAAGAAGCTTATCAACGACTCGAACACCAACCACAACAAAATATTAACTCGACGCCCGACCTCAATCAAACAGAGTCCTATACTCTCATTCTTCGTCTAGGACTTTTTTGGGGGGGTTACTATTGATATCACTTAAAATCTATTTCAAAAACTTAGCTCGGGAAACCAACCTTCTTCGAGCTTGGGCGCGCATCTTGCTGGTTAACAAAACCACCTCGGGGGTCTTCATTTGGGTCAACCATGCCACTCGACCTAAGAGTATAACACGCAAAATTGCGGCCCTACATTAACAACTTGATAGACCAACTTGGCCCTCTTGCCCGACCAAGGTACCAACAACCATTAAGAAAAATTATCCCTACCTACAGGTGGTAGATGAAGAAACATATCAGGCCCACACGGATTCATAAATACTTGGACAGGTACGTTTAACTACATTTTCTTTACCTATAAGTGCCCCCGTATTTTCTCATGTAAAAGGGGGGGATCGATAGACTCACTTCATATTTCCTTTATATTCTCTCAAATAACCCGAGCTGATTTAAGCATCGGAGGGCCTTCGTCGGGACAACCCCGACGTCCTTTGACTTATTTCTTTGTTGACAGGATACTACAGGTGAAGTACTCCCCGACCTATTTAAACAAAAAAAGTGCGTAACCCGAGCTCACAAGATAATATTAGAGAGATTCCCGACCTGATAAGTCTTGCGTGTCAATTGTTTATTGGCTGAGTCAAAATTTGGTTATATCAGATATGATAGCAAGTTTTTAAATTTAGAAACATTATAAAATTTTCTCAATATAATGGTATCCCCAATTAATGAAAGCTTTGATTCCTTTCTCCTTTTATTTATAGATTCCATCTTGTGAATTTTATTTCTAGCTTAAAGACAAGGAAAGGGAATCCAAGATGGCTACATATCATATTTCTTATTTTCATTTAGATAAAGAGTGCTTATTAAACTGGGATTTGGGAACAAAATCATAACTAGTATAATTAATATAAACTGTAATTTTTTTATGATACTATTAAAACCTATCCGGAAGTGAAGCATGGATAATAAAGTTTTTCGGGTAATAAACTGTGGTATATATATAAGAACTTACAAAGTTAGATGTAGTATTTCTTGTTATGGAAGGAATTTGTTATAGTTGAGTTTCAAAAAGGAGACTTGCCCATTTGTGATCGTTTAGCTATAACTTTATAAACACAACGAAATTATGTGTAAAAACACAACGAAATTATGTGTAAAACAAGTTTGCGGACTACTGAAAAATAAAATGATAGATTAGTTTGTGGTCGAGTGTTGCCAATAAGGATTTTTGATAAATAATTTTCCATCCAAATTCAAAAATGATATACCTATATGCTACAAAAGGTAGCATTGAGAGAATTTTGTAATTATAGTAACACAATATTAATTTAACTCAGGTTTGGGGGAGCGGGCTTGTTGCCATTCAAATTAACTTTGACTGTTACACTAATTATTGAATTGCACATTGATTTTGTCACGCCCCGAGCCCGGAGTGTAGGATACCGGCGTTGTACAATCATAATACAACAAGTCTCGTAGCACAGTGCAAACCAAAGCAGTCTTTTTTCATAAAATAAACCATAAATAACTCGTTTTGTTCATGTATCGCTAAAGTCGCAAAAAATTTAATAAAACATGCGGAAGAGCTTTACATTTTTTATTACATAAATCTTGAAACATACTTTACTTCACCAGCCCCAGAACATATTTTGTTCGTCCTCTTCGACCTGTTCTTCGCCTTTATCTAGGGAGAGAGGGAGGGGATGAATGTTTGGGGAAACACTCAGCAAGTAGGGGACGATCGGTATATAATATATACAAGAATATATTTTTCAAAACATCATAATGTCAAGACAAGGCAATAACATATAACGATGATATTTCATCTTATTTTCATGGTTTACTGATCAGTCCCTAATTTTTTCTCCTCTAAAAGGGCGAGACCATATAACGGTTTTATACCCATTGTGTAGGGGTCATACATGTTCAAGAATTCTTATCTCATATCCAATTGAATCATAACAGTGCTTGGAATATTTTCTTATATAAAAATACATATCAAAGGAAACATGCACGATCCGATCTTTTATAAACGTATACATAGATTTTCAAAGAAAAAGCCTACTTACAGTTATCAGAAGGGTGGGCAAGAATGATCCTCGAAGCACTCTTTCTTCTCGAATCTCAACAGCGCATCTCTCTATACTTCTATATGATACGCTCAAGAGTTTGGAGTAGTATTTTGGATGTGTTTTTCTGAATGGTTGATGGCCTATTTATAGGTGAATGAGGGAGTTGAGATGAGCTTGATATCTTCATCTTTAAGATTTGATTTCAAGATAGATTGCAATCTTGATTCGATTTGATTTGATAGATTATAATCGCAATCCCGTTCATATCTCAAATCTTTTATGTCGATCTTATCTCTCAAAGTATGCATCTTGATATATATACGAGTGTGAAATCTATATATCTTTATAGATCAAAATTTATCCTACACAACTTTAAAAATATACAGAATATAAAAATTGTGGGATTTACATTCCTCCCTTCTTATTGGGGGTTTCGGCCTCGAAACTCGAGTTAACTCTGTCCTCAAATAGGTAAGAGTAATGCACTCACATCTTTTCTTTCAATTCCCATGTGGCTTCTCTCTCGGTATGATTTGACCATTGAACCTTGACATATGGGATGGTTCTTCTCCTTAAGACTTGGTCCTTGGTATCCACAATAGAATAGGAACTTATTTCATACGTTAATATTTCATTAAAGTTTCCTCCGATAAGAAGTGGTTCCGTTTCTAGTATGTGACTTGGGTCTGGTATATGTCTTCGATGCTGGAAGACGTGGAACACATTGTGAATCCTAGCCATGTTAGATGGTAATGCTAGTCTATATGCTAGCGTTCTCACTTTCTTGAGATTCTCGAAAGGTCCAACATATCGAGGATTTAATTTCCCCGTCTTATCAAATCGAACGACTCCTTTCATTGGTGAAATCTTGACGTATGTCCTCCCTCCCACTTCAAACTGCATCGGGCGCCTTTTGAGGTTACCAACTCTTTTGTCGATCTTGGGCAGCCTTTAACCTTTCTTTTATTATGGTAACTTTATCCACTGTTACTTGAACAAGTTCAGGTCCAGTGACGGTCAGTAAAGTGGTGAGCAACATTTTCGCGCGTACAAGGATTCGTATGGTGACATTCCAATGCTACTATGGTAGCTATTGTTGTATGCAAACTCAACTTGGGGTAAATGTTTACTACAATTACCATTGAAGTCTAGGGCACAAGCAAGTAGCATATCCTCCAGGGTCTGAATCGTTCTCTCTGTTGACCATTAGTTGGAGGGTGATAGGCCGTACTAAGAGTCTCCTTAGTCCCCATTGCTTGTTGGAAGCTCCTCCAAAAACGAGATACAAACCTTGGATCTCTATCGGATAGAATGCTGGATGGAATTACGTGCAACCGCACAATGTTATCCATGTACAGGATGGCCAACTTGTCCAGACCATAGTTCATACGAACAGGGAGAAAGTATGCAGATTTTGTGAGTCTATCTACGATTATCCAATTCCATCGTGACTTGTCCAGGCCATAGTTCAAGAATTATTATCTCATATCCAATTTGAATCATAACAGTGCTTGGAATATTTTCTTATATAAAAATACAGATCAAAGGAAACATGCACGATCAGATCTTTTAAAAACGCATACATAGATTTTCAAAGCAAAAGTCTACTTACAGTTATCAGAAAGGTGGGCAAGAATGATCCTCGAAGCACTCTTTCTTCTCGAATCTCAACAGTGTATCTCTCTAGACTTCTATAGGCTACACTCAAGAGTTTGGAGTAGTATTTTGGGTGTGTGTTTTTCTGAATGGATGAGGGCCTATTTATAGGTGCATGGGGGCGTTAAGATGAGCTCAATATCTTCATCTTTAAGATTTGATTTCAAGATAGATTGCAATCTTGATTCGATTTGATTTCATAGATTACAATCGCAATCCCGTTCATATCTCAAATCTTTTATCTCGATCTTATCTCTCAAAATATTCATCTTGATATATATATATACGAATGTGAAATCTATATATCTTGATAGATCAAAATTTATCCTATACAACTTTAAAAATTTACAGAATTAAAATTTTGTGGGATTTACAGATTTAAGGGAAATCTGGAGTAAAATATCTCTACCCAACTTTTTGTTAAAATTCAGTCTCCATCTATATAAATTTTCCCAAACCCTGTGAAATTAACGGGCTATTTTGTGTATCCCCCTGAAATCATCCCAACGTCGAAGAAGAAAACGTTGCAACTCAAAACGGCTCCGATACCAAACCAGATTCTTCTCATACAATCCTAGAATTCATGCTTCTTTTAAATCCTTGATTTTGTGCTAGAATCTATTTAATTTGTGGAATTTGTACTATAATATGTGGAATTTGTAGAATTTCAAGAATGTGTGCAGTTATGGTATTAGAATATGTGGAATTTACTTCAAGTTTACCTTATTTTCTTTTTCATGTTTCTCAAGTGTTTGATGATTTTATTGAGTTGGCACAAGCAAATCGGTTTCTTGACAATATTTGTAGCTTCAATAATCTTAAAATCTCACGCCTTTTCTTTATGAATTCCATATATTGATATTTATTTTGTTGCTCCTATCATTTAAAATCAGTACTGAAATATTTGGATAATTTTGGTGAATCTATAGCTACTAATTTTTATTGTTGTTGCATCTTTTTGTTGGTAATGCTTTATGACTACATTTTGAATATGCTGTGGTTTGTACTGTTAAAAATATATGATCATGTAGTTTTGTGCATAAGGTATTACATGTAAATGTTTGGTGCAATTGTGGTTTGTTCCTAATGAAAATACACCCTGTCAAAACATTTTACAAAATATTTTGAAAAATACCACATTCGTGGCTTTGGGTACTTAATTCACCCAATGTGATACCCAATATCTGTCCAGTAAGATATGGATAGTAGGAATGAAATTACATCATAAATTTGAGTAATTAGGTGCCAAGGTTGGGCGTTATGTCGAAACATATAGGAGTCTATACTGTTCGGATTGAATAAAGGGGTGTCTCATGAGTTCTCACACAACTCCAGCACCAAAACCTTGTTCTAAAATCAACAAGAGACCGATTACGTGCATTTTAAAGGTTATTTGAAATGCGGTTAGCACGTAACTGGGAAACCAGATCGACGCGGAGCTGGACCAGCGACTCTGTGAGCTGGTCCGGATCACAAGCGATCTGGTCTATGTAAATCTTGAGCTGCAATAGCTCAGTGTTCTTGAAATGTTTGTGCACCGAGAAATAGATCAAATAAGATAGGAAATCTTGCGGAAACAACTTGAACTATTATCTGAAAATTGAAAGCTTGTTAACAGTTTTAAAACCAGTTTCGAAATATGCAATTCGTGAAAGTTAATGATAAAGCTATAAAGAGATACACTGCAATTTGTTTATGGAAGTTTGGAGCTGAATCTCCTACATCTCCCCTTGTTGGTCCCATCATTGGGGTACCAGATCATAAAAGAGCTCTGATACCAAATGTTGGGATCTAAAATTGGGGTGTCCGTGAGTTCTCACACAACTCACGTAGGCTCTCACACAGTCTAAGACATCGAACCCTTAAGTTACGTGCAATTTTAATATTTTTGAAATAGACAAAAGTAGCACGCAACTTGGAACCGGATTGTATGTGTGTACTGCCAGCTGCTTTGCAAGCTGGTCCGACATACATGCGATCTAGTAAAGTTGAAACTTGAGCTGCAATAGCTCAGTGCTCTTGAACTTAAGTGCACCAAGATACAGATTGAGTAATGAGATAAAATCATGCGGAAATAACTCAAATTGAACTCTTATAATCTAAAGCTCATTAACGATTTTGTTTAACGCAGTTGTTAAAAATGCAATACGTATGAATGTAAATGCAGAAAGTTATAAAACGATACGCTGTAATTTGTTTATGGAAGTCGGAGCTGAATCTCCTACGTCTCCACTTCTTCCGCAATTGGAAAGGATCCACTAGAAGACTTGGATTACAGCGACTCCCGCTGCAACCCGATCCTACGACCAGCAGCCGCAAGAACTCCTAGCCACCACTGCACACCAGCGCGCAAGCTGCGTGTGTCTAACTTTACTTCTTTCACGCCTCAGTGAGAAAGGCTACATACACTTCTTTAACGTCTCAGCGCAAAAGACAACGTAGACTTGTTTAACGTCTCTGTCTAAAGACTACAATGGAGAGTTTCAGATTTGATTCACTCAATTTTTTGTTTCGCTCAACTCTCGAATATATGTGTGAATCGTGTGTGAGATTATAGTGTACGCTCAGTCTATCAAAGATAAAATCCCACACACTGGGAAGTGCTCCCAACCGAGCTGGTTTCACCAACGTCTTCCCAGATCTTGTGTTGTGAGTTCTTCCGTTTTACATTTTGGATTTGTACAACACTTCGCTCTTCTCACGCTCTGCTCTTTTTGTCCGCGCTTGCTCTCTCTCTCTCTCTCTCTCTTCTTGTGCTATGCTCTTGTTATTTATAGCTTGACGCAGATATTAATCAGTTGGACACAAAGTTGTAGCCGTTTAAAGTCTTCTGAAATTGTTGTACTTTGCGTCCTTTATATTTTTATGTGTTGCACGTTTTTCTTCACTTTAAGCATGTGAGCATTGTACTTGAGAAGAAAATACAAGCAGATCAATTTGAATACTGAAAAGCAATCTTCGTATAGTCTTATATTCCAATCACTTTGCTCTTAGATTTGATAGCATCTGTCATGCTATCCGAACTGGTTTGACCTTAACTAGTTTACCAGCTTATCTCTGTTCTAGTTGTTGGCGCAGCGGCGGATCCGGATCCCGCTCCCCGGGGCGTAGCGGAAGATTTCAAAATTTTGCATCGGGAACGGTCAATACATAACAAAAATCAACAATAAAGATCCATAGGGTGTTTAGATTTGGTACCTTGCTGGCGTCTAGGCGCCTGGCTCCGACCAATTTCACGAGGAAATTGGCACTTCAACGGTTGACGGTTGTCGTTCTCCTAATCCGGTCCACGACTGGAATCACGACTCCTTCGTCAGTCTGTACTAGAAAACGTGACGAATCTTTCACGGACGTAATATCATTGTCGAGGTGGTCGGAACAAGTCCAACCACGACAGGCGACGGCAAACGGCGGCGGACGGCGGCGCGTGGAGGAGGCGACGGCCGAGAGTGGGAGAGGAAGGAGAGGGGCGGCTATGTCTAGGGTTTGGAGTGTTGTTTTTTTAGACAATGTAGCCCTAGGTCAAGTATTAGTAGACATGTGATGGGCTTGGACCGGCCCAATGGGCCTGGGGCGGGCCCAGGTCCATATGAACATTCGGTTCAAGTACATCGCCGTGGCTCCATCATAATCACGATCGACGATCAGATCGGACCGATCTACACAGTTTAAAAAACTGAGTATTATGATGCGAAAACAATTTTTCAGACCACCTAGTCCAAAATTGCAGTTTAGCCCCTCCAAGTTTCAAGGATAGTCAAACTAGCCCAAACTTTAGGGAAATTGTATTTTGACCCCTGTTGACTTTTAGAAAGTCGCACTTCCGTCCTTCCTCCTCCTATGCTCAACAAATTGAGCTCAGTTTCCGTGTGAGAATCGTGAAACCAGTACTTGTGTGACCCTCAATGGTTCAGGGATACAGCTAGCCGTGGGTCCACAACAATTGCGACTCCGAAATCACAATTTCGGACTGACCCATCGGACCATGGTAAAGCGCCTAGCAACATCGCCCCATGATCCCCTAGGTATCACTGATAGTGCCTGCAAGAACCAGTGGAGATCAAATAGTGACATCGCGTGTGTTACTAGGTAAACCCATTTACCTAAAATACATCTAGTACTCTGGCCATAGATTTATCACACTATTATCTCCTCAGATAGCATAGGATATCCACGCACAAAGGCGAGCGGTGAATCCTCCACAACGAAGCATCGACTCCTACATGCATCGGGACCTCATCCAATCCCGTCACCTAATGACCCCAACTGAGTTGGTAAACGGGTCAAAGTGAGGAACCTATCATGTAGAGTCTCAATGACGTTTCGAGTAGTGAGGACTAATCTGTACAACCAAGATCTTGGACTTATCCACTCGAAAAATGGTAACCACTTGGAAAGTCCGAACGAGGGTAGTTCGATAGATCACCAGGTCACTATCCATCTGCATGCTCAGAACATCACAATGTTCCCTACCAATGAAACGTGGTACTTCACATCGCAGATGCTAGTCTCAAGCTCGGGCGGCCTTATCCTCATTTTGACGGCCCAATCGACTAGGAACGAGTTTAGAACACACAGTGACTATTAGATGTGTTTCATGATAGCCATCATATCCACTATCACATCTAACATACACTATGGTGCATTCTAGGTCTTTATCCAACATAATTGTCAACATTATAAAATAATGAAAATAAAGAATGCCATAAAAGAATACGAATTTCATAAATAAATATCTTTATACAAAGAGTCAATAAGAACCCACACGCCACAAGTTGGCTAGTTGGGCATCTACTCTAACAATCTCCCACTTGTCCTAAAGCCAACTACTCATCAGACGTAGTCCCATTGTTTCGCGATGTTTTTCAAACAACGATCCTGGCAAGGGCTTCGTAAGTGGATCAGCAATGTTGTCTGCAGAGGCGACTCTCTCGACTGCTATGTCACCTCTAGCCACAATATCCCGGATTATGTGGTATTACCTCAGTATATATTTGGATCTTTGGTGAGACCTAGGCTCCTTTGATTGCGCAACGGCACCCGTGTTGTCGCAGTACACCGGGACTGGACCAACTCCTTCAGGGATTTCGCCCAACTCTTGGACGAAATTCCTTATCCAAACCTCCTCTTTCGCAGCAGCTGATGCTGCGATGTACTCAGCCTCAGTGGTTGAATCCGCGATGGTGTCTTGCTTGGAACTCTTCCAAGAGACATCACCACCATTGAGCATGAATACAAATCCAGAGGTTGACTTCGAATCATCCACATCACATTGGAAGCTAGAATCAGTGTAGCCTTCCAATTTCAGTTCACCACCCCCATAGACCATGAACATATTCTTAGTCCTTCGTAAGTACTTAAGAATATATTTCACAGCTTTCCAATGCATTTGGCTGGGGTTGGCTTGGTAGCGGCTCGTGACACTCAGAGCATATGCGACATCCGATCTAGTTGAGATCATGCCATACATAATGCTACCTATTGTCAAGGCATATGGCACACGTGTCATACTCTCTATCTCCTCATCAGTTTTTGGACACATAGACTTAGATAGAGTGACCCCATGACACATAGGTAGGTGTCCTATCTTGGACTCTTCCATAGAGAACCTCTTAAGTATGGTATCGATGTAGGTGGCTTGGGTGAGTCCGATCATCCTTTTCGATCTATCTCTATAGATCTGTATTCCTAGAATGTAGGATGCTTCACCCATGTCCTTCATCGAGAATCTGCTAGACAACCACACTTTATTTGACTGCAACATTCCTACATCATTCCCAATGAGTAGAATGTCATCAACATAAAGTACAAGGAATGTCACAACATTTTAACTACCTTCTTATATACACATGGCTCCTCGGGATTCTTGATGAAACCAAATTCCTTAATTGTTTCATCAAATCTCAGGTTCCAACTTCTCGATGCTTGTTTGAGACCGTAGATCGATCTCTGAAGTTTGCATACTTTATGCTCACTTCCTACAGATGTGAAACCCTCAGGCTGCGTCATATAGATCTCTTCCTTAATGTATCCATTAAGGAACGCAGTTTTCACATCCATTTTCCATATCGCATAGTCGTACCATGCGGCTATGGCTAGTAGGATTCTAATTGACTTGAACATTACGACTGGTGAAAAAGGTTTCATCATAGTCAACACCTTGCCTTTGAGTGTAACCTTTCGCGACCAGTCGTGCCTTGTAGGTCAGTACCTTACCATCAGGCCCAAGTTTTCTCTTGTATATCCATTTACACCCAATAGGAACTATTCCTTCGGGAGGATTAACAAGAGTCCAAACTTGGTTTGAATGCATCGAGTCAATCTCAGATTGCACGTGCCTTGTAGTACCTTACCATCAGGCCCAAGCTTTCTCTTGTATATCCATTTACACCCAATAGGAACTGTTCCTTCGGGAGGATTAACATAACAACAAACTTGGTTCGAATGCATTGAGTCAATCTCAGA
>KQ999023.1:110954-127476 GCA_001598015.1 Dorcoceras hygrometricum
TTTAAATCAAATTTAAAAACGCGGATTCAACAGATATATATATCGCATATACAATTGGGATGATCGATAAGCGAGAGCTATGCGATCCGTGGTTGCCAAGCACGGATCTAGGTCCAGTCCTAGGTGAAATGCAGTATTTAAATGCAATCCTATTACATCAGCTTCCAGTTTTACAAATATTTGGTCTTCAATATCTTTGATCATCATCTCCACCATCTTCAAAAAGTCCTCCCACTAAGTCTAATATTTACATTTAAATAGCCATGACAAGTAGGGATACAATTTTAAAGGGGTGGGAACGGGCCATAAACCAGGCCCACTTTGAAATTGATATCAACAATATTACAACCAAAATTTGTAAAACCTAGCATACACCTAACACATTGGGCACGACTCTCGATCATCCCAAACATACTGAATTCAAATAATTGACAGAAATAAAATAATCAAATCAAATTTGATATTTCCCCTGCCGCATGCGCGCGCGGGCAGAAATTTTTTTTTTTTTGAAATTTGAAATTTGAGATCTGATGCAATACAGGTACAATTTTATGTATTGACAGATCCGAGCCAAAGCTCTGATACCACTGTTGGCGTAGCGGCGGATCCGGATCCCGCTCCCGGGGCGCAGCGAAAGATTTCAAAATTTTGCATCGGGAACGGTAAATACATAACAAAAATCAACAATAAACATCCATAGGGTGTTTAGATTTGGTACCTTGCTGGCGTTTAGGCGCCTGGCTCTGACCAATTTCACGAGGAAATTGGCACTTCAACGGTTGGCGATTGTCGTTCTCCTAATCCGGTCCACGACTGGAATCACGACTCCTTCGTCAGTCTGCACTAGAAAACGTGACGAATCTTTCACGGATGAAATCTCTTCGTCGAGGTGGTCGGAACAAGTCCAACCACGACAGGCGACGGCACACGGCGGCGCGTGGAGGAGGCGGCGGCCGAGAGTGGGAGAGGAAGGAGAGGGGCGGCTATGTCTAGGGTTTGGAGTGTTGTTTTTTTAGACAATGTAGCCCTAGGTCAAGTATTAGTAGACATGTGATGGGCTTGGACCGGCCCAATGGGCCTGGGGCGGGCCCAGGTCCATATGAACATTCGGTTCAAGTACATCACCGTGGCTCCATCATAATCCCGATCGACGATCAGATCGGATCAATCTACAGAGTTAAAAAAACTGAGTATTATGATGCAAAAACAATTTTTCAGACCACCTAGTCCAAAATTGCAGTTAGCCCCTCCAAGTTTCAAGGATAGTCAAACTAGCCCAAACTTTAGGGAAATTGTATTTGACCCCTGTTGACTTTTAGAAAGTCGCACTTCCGTCCTTCCTCCTCCTATGCTCAACAAATTGAGCTCAGTTTTCATGCGGGATTCGTGAAACCAGTACTTGTGTGACCCTCAATGGTTCAGGGATACAGCTAGACGTGGGTCCACAACAATTGCGACTCCGAAATCACAATTTAGGACTGACCCATCGGATCATGGTAAAGCGCCTAGCAACATCGCCCCATGATCCCCTAGGTATCACTGATAGTGCCTGCAAGCATTCGGTCATGGTTAGCGTACATTACGGTCCTTTCAACACATATATCCCGATCAGATCAACGACCATTGGTAAATCGAGAGTCGCTAGAGATCCAATAACCATGCATACATCTCGGAGATCAAATAGTGACATCGCGCGTGTTACTAGGTAAACTCATTTACCTAAAACACATCTAGTACTCTGGCCAGAGATTTATCACACTATTATATCCTCAGATAGCATATGATATCCACGCACAAATGCGAGCGGTGAATCCTCGACAACGAAGCATCGACTCCTACATGCATCGGGACCTCACCCAATCCCGCCACCTAATGACCCAAACTGAGTCGGTAAACGGCTGGCCAGAGATTTATCACACTATTATATCCTCAGATAGCATATGATATCCACGCACAAATGCGAGCGGTGAATCCTCGACAACGAAGCATCGACTCCTACATGCATCGGGACCTCACCCAATCCCGCCACCTAATGACCCAAACTGAGTCGGTAAACGGGTCAAAGTGAGGCATCTATCATGTAGATCTCAATGAAGTTACGAGTAGTGAGGGCTAATCTGTACAAACAAGATTTCGGACTTATCCACTCGACAAATGGTAACCACTTGGAAAGTCCGAACGAGGGTAGTTTGATAGATCACCAGGTCACTATCCATCTGCATGCTCAGAACATCACAATTTTCCCTACCAATGAAACGTGGTACTTCACATCGCAGATGCTAGTCTCAAGCTCGGGCGGCCTTATCCTCATTTTGACGGCCCAATCGACTAGGAACGAGTTTAGAACACACAGTGACTATTAGATGTGTTTCATGATAGCCATCATATCCACTATCACATCTAACATACACTATGGTGCATTCTAGGTCTTTATCCAACACAATTGTTAATATTATAAAATAATGAAAATAAAGAATGCCATAAAAGAATACGAATTTCATAAATAAAGATCGTTATACAAAGAGTCAATAAGAACCCACACGCCACAAGTTGGCTAGTTGGGCATCTACTCTAACATTAGTTTGTGCTGAGCTGGTCTTTATTTCGAGCTGTTCAAAACTCTCTTCTTCTCTTCTTATATGCTCTTGAGCTGCTCTTCTAATTTGCTCTTGTACTCAGCTGCTCTTGTTCTTCTTGTCGAGCTGGTTTGACCTTAACCAGCTGGTCTCTAATCTACTCCCTATCTCTGAGCAGATTTTGTATTTGAGCTGTTCTTCAAGCTGATCTACTTCAGAGTTCTTTTGGATCAATGCAGAGCTGGTGTGAAGTGCTTATCCAGCTCGCATTTTTCCATGCCAGCTTGGTCCTATGGAGACCGATCGAGTACCCTCTGCATACAGATTTTTCCTCGTCTCCGTCAAAGGGGGTCACCTTGAGATCTTTTACTCTCACTGAAACAGCCCGTATATCTCAACTGACCTCCCAGTTGGTCTTTCAACTGGTTGCTCAGCTGATTTCTTCATACTGCTCCCGTGATATGATCTGCACTCGATCACTGCATGTACACGGCTTTGCACTTAATCACTGCCCTTGTACACTGCACTTGATCTGCGCTTGAATGGTTCTGCTGTTCACCACTCTTTCTGCGCTTGATCTCTGGCTGTTCTTGTACCAAGTAAGTAGACTAGCTTGATGTTCCTTGCACCCTGTCCATCAGTGCTGTACCAGCTCGGGTGTCCCGTCGCTGTTCCAGCATAGACATCTTCAATTGTTCCAGCTTGGAATTTCCCTCACTTTTCCAGTCTGAATGTCTCCCTGTCTCCTTAACCAAATGCACTACACATTGCACGCAAAACGTTAGTAGAATAATAACAAATTTTGTGCGAATCAAAACTTAGATTCTGATCTATAAAATTCTTCCGCACGGAAATGATCCACTAGAAGACTTTGATTTCAACAACCTCTGTTGAACCCGGGCCGACAGCCAACAGCTGCACGAACTCCTAGCACCTATGCACACCAGCCCGCAAGCCGTGTGTCTAACAACACTTCTTTTATGTCTCAGTGAGAAAGGCTACAAGAATTGTTTAACGTCTATGTACAAAGTCTACGAGGAGAGTATTTGATTTGATTCACTCAATTTCTGTTTCGCTCAACTCTCAAATATATGAGTGAATCGTGTGTGAGATTTACAGTGCATGCTCAATCACTCAAATATTAAATCTCACACACTGCGAAGGTTCTCTCTAAGCTGGTTGCTCAATATCTTCCCGTGCTGTCGAATTGATTATTCTTTGAAGGTTTCGATCAGTGCACCAGCTCACACCTGGACACTGAACCAGCTTGCACACCAGCTACCACAGAGTGTGCAAACTTGCGACTAGCACTTTGTTGTGTTGTGCATTCTTCTGTTTTACGTTCTGCACTTGCACTCTCTCCACTTCTCGCATGCTCTGCTTGTGATTTGTTCTGATATATAAAGCCTCTTGTGCAAATTTTCCCGTTGGACACAAAGTTGTAGCCGTTGAAAAGTCTTCTGACAGTTGTATTTTGCGTCCTTTGCCTTTTAATGCTTCTACAAGCTTTATGTATTTTTCGCATGTGAGCACTATTATGAGAGGAAAACACAAAAAATCGATTTGAACACTGATAAACAGTCTTCATATAGGTTTATGTTCAAATCGCTTTGCTTGTCGTTTAGTCCAATTCTGCTCTTCATCTGTAAATATCTGCTCTGCTCGCTAAGTTGGTTTGACCTTAACCGGCTTGTCTTTGTTCTGCTTTACTTCGAGCTGATTGGGTCTTTATACTGAGCTGGTCGCTTCTTCAACTGTACTGTTCTTGTTCAGTTCTTTTCTGCTCTTGAACATTGCTGGGCTCTGAGCTTGTTATCCAGCTGGTTTTCTTCACAGCTGGTTTCTTCTATCACTATAGGAATCTTCCTCCATCTGTGGGAGTTCACGATTACAGACTCCTGCCTCTGCATTTCTTATTCTTCTACGGGTTTCACCTCGAGCTCGTCAAGCTTCTCACAGATTCTTCCTCTTCATATTCCACAGTGAACCCATCTGAGCTGGTTTATCCTGAGCTGGTCAAAGTTCTCTTCTTCTCTGTGCATCAGCTTAACCAAGATCCCTGATCTGGTTTTCTCTTCTCTGATTATGTGTACTTGATTAATCTTAATCCATTCAGACACCTCTTCCAAACCATCAGCAAGTACACCGATCTTTCTGGTTTCTTGAGCCAATTATTCGAGGGTACTTTAAACCTTATCCTCGAAGCATCCTGCACCAGTGATTATATCCCTTCTTCTTGGGATATAATAATTAGTTCTGATTCAGTCTTTCACTGGACTGAGATTCCTATGATGAAATGATTACAGTTGCGCTCTGTGATCTGATCTACACTTGATCACTGCGCTTGTACTCGGCTCTGCACTTGATCTACACTTGAACAGTTCTGCACTTCACTGAATCTTCACTGCCCTTGACCCCTGGGCTGCTCTTCACCAAGCTGGTGAACCAGCTTGATGTTCCCTGCCATCTGTATCTCTTCTGTTGTACCAGCTCGGGCATCCCCTCACTATTCCGTAGATATCTTCAACTAGACCAGCTTAGGCGTCCCCTCACTGTTCCGATTTGGATATCTCCTTGTCTTCTCCAGACTAGCTACTGCATATCGCACGTAAACCGTTAGTAGAATCATAACATATTTTGTGTTAATAAAAATTAAGATTCTTATCTGTAAATACAGATCCAACAGATACTTTGTAGTCGAGGATTAATCGCTCACCTTCGGGTTTGGATATCCTATTTGATCTCATGTATTGATAGTTTAGAAATCTCTGATAAAATTGCGGATGGTAATTAAGAAAGGAGTTTCTTTAATTGCACCAGCGATGCAAGTACAACATGAAAAATAGTTATCGATTCTATGACAACACTCGATAAACCAATGGTTGTCAAATCAGTCAGGATATGTGAACCTAGAGTCATGTAAGTGATGTTTCTAGACATTTAACATGACTAGTTGTGTACTATCAGAGTTGATTTCTGACATTCTTATTGTCAAGGAGCTCATAAGTAATAATGGAGTTGATTAGGGTAAGCTCGCATAAGGACATGGTTAGTACTGAATCACATGGAGATGTGAACTCACTGCAAGTTGTATAATTGAACCATTGAGACTCACACAAACACTAGCTTTGTAGATCCTATTGAGAAGAAAGAAAATATAGTTAAATGAGTTGAACGGATTATAAAGGAGTTTATAAGCATGAGAAAAAATAGAAGTATGACTTCTAAAAGAGAATTAAATGGGAATGTAACTTTTAGCTTCGGAGGTATTCCTAAATTAAAAGTTGATTTAATTAAAAAAATTATCATGAACTTAACTAATTAAGTCAAGTGTTGAATTAAATTTCATATCACTGGGTCATGTAGAGTCCAAATAATTAAACTATTCAATAATTAATTTACTAATGGACTTGAACGAGTTCAAGTGGGATTTAATTAATTGATTAAGCTCAAATAGGGGTGGCTTGTCAATTTGTTAAAGAATTAAGTTCAGGAGCCTATATTGTCTATGTTAACTCAATTATACATACATTTTTACATGGAAGAGAGAGATGAATGATTGTGAGACAACTTTCGGAATATATAAGGCATGTGTTCTTGGATAATTAAAAACGCATCTCATTCTCTCCCCCACATGGCCGAACTCTCTCCCCAATCTTCTTCAAGTTTTTGACTTCATTTTGAGGCTAAATTACAAGAGATTCTCATTCTAAAATACTCAATACATTCTAGTGCAAATAGTTGGGTGGAGCTAGTTTGTCTTGGTGGACCTAATTTGAAAAGAAGTTCATTTGAACAAGGTGTGCTCGTGGAAGCTTATATAAGTATCTACCATTTCAAGAGCCAAGTTGTTTATAACTTGATTGGAGCCATCATCAAGATTTTGAGATTGAGAATACGCATGATAGGATCTGAACCCCACAGCAAATCGCGAGCTGCGTGCTATAACAGATCGTATCTGAACGATGAAAAACTAACTTTGCGTGAGGCAATAGCTCCAGTTCTTGAAATCTATGAGAACCGAGAAGTATATTAGATCTGGTATAAAAATCAAGACTGAAAACATCTGATTATACCCTCAAAAAATTGAAAGCTATTGGTTTTAAATTTTCGATGCAAGTATGAATGCAGGAAGCTGTAAACTGAAAACTGTAAAGAACTCATCTATTTCTTTATGGAAGTGCGGGCTAAATCTCCTATATCTCCCTTTCATCCAAACTGAAAGGATTCCGCTAGAAGACTTTGATTATTACACTTTCTGCAATAACCCGATCCAACAGCCCGCAAGCTGCGAGAACTCCTAGCACTCCACGCTTCACACCAGCCCGCAAGCTGTGTGAGTTGCGACACTATGAATGTAACGCCTAGAAATCCATAATTCCACAATTATAAATATAGAATTTTTGATGGATCTATTTGTAATCTTAATTGTCGATCAGTTTTTATCTGTGCTGATTTGTTCAGCTTAGGGCGTGGTTGCAAGACTGTCTGGCCGGTTCAGGAAAACCGGCTCGCTTCAATTTTAATTAGATCGGTTCGGCCTGCATTTTTATTCGTTTAAAATCAGTATAACACTATTTAAGTAGCACTTTCACAAATGTGTTTTCATTTTAAGCGAAATACCTACACAAGCACCTCTTGTATTGATTCACGAAAAACTTTAAGTAAAGGAATACTCCCTTGAAGAAACAGTGATCTCTGAGTAAAGAAAACCAATAAAAGTTTTTAAAAGCTTTTCAAAAAGGGCGATCGTGTTTGTTAATTGTTCAATTCGGATGACTTTGCTCATCACCGTTGTTGTTAAGACAAGTAAACTCTGTTTCTTAATGTACTTTGGATAGCCTATATTGAATTCTTTCTTGTCTATGTGTGCTAGTTTGTAAAAAGGTTTGAGAACTGTTTTTGAAAGTGTTTCAAATGCAGAGTAAAGTTTAAGTTGTTTTTCTTGAGCAAGTATTCGTTTGCTGTGATTTTGATGCAAAGAAAAGTTGCTAGAAAATGTTTTGCGATGTTCGTATCTGTCTTCTACTTGAGTTTTCCTGGGATGTTCTTCAAGCAGCTTACAAGCACCTTACGTGTCTTTTTTCTGGAAGTTCCCTTAGATATTTTTGATTTCTTCAGACTAAGGAAATCATCTAAGTTGTTATTTACTTTTGAGATAAGTTCGTGATCTAGTTATTTTCCCCAAGATGGTTTCTAAGTCACGAGCTGGTCTCATAGTCCAGCCCGCTAACGATCTGATTTCAATGTCCAGTTTTCTTGTGATATTGTTTCTGTATTTGAGTCCGTTAGAAATTTGATTTCAATGTTCAGTATTCTCGCGATGAGTTGAGTTGAATTTATTTGACCAAATGGCCGCGAGCTGTTTTTCTATTCTTTACCAGTACGCTTGCGTGCTGATCACACTACGAGCCGATCCAGCTTAGGTCCATTCTGGGCTGGTACAGTAACTTCAATTTTGATTCTTCGTTTCTTTAGCTTTGATTCAAAGGTAAAACTTCAATCTAGTCGTAGTTATACCCATTACAAGAGATAGTTCAACAGCTTAGAGCTCTGCTGTTCTTTATTTGTTCCTATAGTCCGAGCTAGTTCCAGTTTTCTTCTTCAATTAAACTCCGATGAACTCCCAGCCAATTTCGAACATCAAGAAAGTTTTAAAAGAGCAAACCATATCAGAGAGAGATCTATTTCAGATCATAGAAAAGCGGTTTACGGAAAAGAAAGATTTACAGAAAGTTTAAAAGAAGTTTATTTCTAAAGTTTTGTGATGTGTGACGAATATTAGATGGTCAACAGAGGGTGTGTGGTAATCGATCGACGGATCGGAATACCCTGCCAATAGAGGGTGTGTGGTAATCGGTTGACGGACTGGAGTGCCCCGCCAATAGAGTTAAAGATTAGGGCGTATGGACAACGGCTAAGTGTCATTGGGTCCCGCTCCACCTGGAACCTGTTAAGCTTGATCAACCGAATAGAGGACCAAAAGAAAAGCTTTCGTTCACATTTCACTTTAGAAAATAGGAATACTGTTGGATGTAGATATAACCGAGTATTCAAGAAAAATAAATTACTTCTTTTACATATTATAGTTTTAAAGCGTTACAGTTGCAGTTTACTGCTTCCATCTTTCAGTTTACAGTTTAAATTATTTTTATGTCTATACTGTCTGCTCTTGTTTATCCAGATTTTCTTGCTAAGCCCCTAGGCTCACTAGTTTTCCTAAGTGCATGTGATCAGGTTTAGAAGTTGCTGGTGGGCGCAGGTTGGATTAGATCAGAGGTGTTTATCGTGGAACCTGCGTTTCCGTGTTAGCATAGTTTTCCTATTTTGTTCAGCTTAGACCAGAGATTTTCAGTTTGTAAAGAACTTGTATCCATTATCTCTTGTATAACTCTCCGTATTTTGTAAGAATCTATGCTGGTAAGTTTATGAATAAATCGCATATATTTACATCCTTGATTCGCTTTCTTCATAGTTGTAAGCCGAAATTTTTATTCAATTATACTTTAGTTCCAAAATTATTCGGTTGATTGCTTTCTATTTGCTACAATTTCTGGCTCCTTTCAATTTGATCCCCTAAGCTTTGGAAATTTTTATTTGAGAAAAACGTGGTCGTTACAGTTGGTGTCGAAGCATGGTCCTTAAGATAAACACTTATTCTAGTATGAGAAGTCTATGCCAACCGCTTCAGTTTAACTGTGAGTTTATTTAAATGTCATAGAGTAAAGATCCTTTTTAATAGAATTTTGGTGGATTTGGGCTGGTTCAGATATGGCAGGGAGAGGAAGGAGAGAAGATATTCTTGAGGATGATAGTTCAGATAGCAATACGCGTGTTCTGGAAAGCATGGCGCAATTGCTGGAACAACTAGTAAGCCAATCTAACCATGCGAATGGCCAATCTTCAAGCAGAGGATTCAGTCATGAGAATCCTCAGGAGAAATTTAGACGTCAAAGACCAATGAATTTTTTGGAACCAGCTTGCAGTGGAGAGATGGATCAAATCCTTAGAAGTTATCTTTGAATATTTACAACTGGATGATCTGGACAGAGCAATATGCGCTATTTATATGTTAAGAAGCAATGATTTCGTGGGAAGGTGCCAAATTATCTGTAGAATTGAGCACACTTTCTTGGGAAGTCAAGAAAGTATTTATGATCATTACTTCACAGCAGATGTGCGCTCCAAGTTGAAGCGCGAATTCTTAACTTTGAAGCAGGGAGAAATGCCAGTAAGAGACTACATCCGGAAGTTTGAACAAGGATATTATTTTGTACACTTAATCGGGCAATATGCGGGGGAAAAACTTCGTCATTTTGTTGATGGTCTGAGGCCAATCCTGAAACATGATGTGAGACTAGCTGAACTAAGGACTTTAGGTCAGCAGTAGACAAATCCCTCCGATCTGAACAAGATTGGAAAGAAATAGAGGTGGAGCAACAGCTGAAACGTCAAGCTTTTCAGCTCAAGAACCAGAGTCAAAGAAAACGGTCTAACAACAACAAGCAGAAGCCTCAAGGTCAAAGACCTCCCCAACCCCAGCCGATCAGTGCAGTCCCTGGAGTTGATAATAGGTCGGTGTGCCCAAAATGTCAAAAGATCCACGCTGGTCAGTGTATATTTGGTCAGAGGGTATGTTATAATTGGGGAACGGCTGGTCATATCGCCAAGGATTGTCAAAAATCAAATCAGCTCATTCCCAGTAGAGCTTATGTTATGAAAACGGATCAGGCCGATCCAGATACCACGGTGAGCACAGGTGATATCTTTGTTGCTTGTATTCCTTCTACAGCTTTAATAGAATCAGGCGCCACACATTCTTTTATAGCAGAGGCTTTTAGTAAGAAAATATGGTGTAACCGTACCATCGAGAGAGAAACTGGTTATTAATAGAATGTTCGGTAACTTAGAGCTGACGTTGCAGGGGTGTATAGTGCGTATAGATTTAATCGTGCTGCCTATGCCCGGATTGATTTAATTTTGGGTATGGATAGGTTAACAAAATTTGGTGTAATTATAAATTTTAAACTAAGGATTGTACAAGTTAATCCAACCCCAGGAGAACAGTTCTTGTTTAGAGCTGCATCAGCTAAAAGAGCTGTCCGCCATTCAGCTCTGAAAGCTCAAATATGTTTAAAGAAAGGATGTTTGGGATTTCTGGCCAGCATTCATCCATGTTTGATGATAGAAAGCCTAAGCTATCAGAGGTAGAAGTAGTAAATGAATTTCTTGAAGTGTTTCCAGACGATATATCTGGTCTGCCTCCAGATAGGGAACTTGACTTTACTATTGATTTAATGCCAGATGCAATTCCGATTTCCAAACCGCCTTAAAACCGTCTGAGATGAAGAATTAAAAGAGAAAATTAGGATCTCCTGGAAAAAGGTTTCATTAGACCCAATACATCACCGTGGGGAGCACCTGTACTGTTTGTAAAGAAGAAGGACGGTGTTGGATCTGTTTTGACAGATCCTGATTAAGTTTTGAATTACACAAAACCTATTATTGTGATTCTAACAATTCAACTTATGTGTACAGATTTTAGGATCAAAGAAGAAGATCAGCAGTAGCAGAATCTGTCCAGTCGTGGTTTGAATGTTAAGTTCTGCAGTTGGTTTGGTTATCAATGTAAACGGCAGCTGGATTAACAATGGAGACGTCCAAAGTTGAGTCGGTTGTTCGTAATCAGGTGGAGGCCAATTTAGACCAGCAGTTGTGATATTTGCTAAAGAGTAAATCGTATTTTCGGAGGCCTAAACAAAGGAATTCGGCCAAAAAAGGAGGAGCTCACTGCGTAGTAGTGAGTCTTGCTCGTTGGACCGTTTCGGAGGGAATAGCACAGGCCTCATGCGAAAATGTGATCTGGAACAGAATCTATGAAGCTTGCTGGAGAATTAGATTGAAGAAGAAGATGCACAAGTTACTGTTGACGAATATATTAGCAGTAGCAATTATAAGTACTGTTGATGAATCTATCAACAGTCGCCTTTCAAGAAGCTTAGAAGAAGCGCAAGCTGGAGCTGAAGCAATGAAGACCAGCTGGAGCGTTAGAATAGATGACATCAGCAGTGACGTCATCATTCAGCAGGAAGCTACAGTGATCAGCAGATGAAGATTCAGCAGATGAGATGAGATGCGCTAGATATGGAATGAGCTGTGATGACATCAGCCTTGATGTCATCACAATCAGCAGATGAAGCGAAGCGCAAAAGCTGAAGCGACGTCGTGTTGAGATTCAGCAGATGGATTAGTGCTGATGACGTCATCATATTCAGCAGATGATTTGAGAAAGCAGTCTCAAGCTACTGTTCATCAGCAGAGAGCTACAGTGCAACCAGCAGTTGGTGTTTGGAGTTAGCGATAGCAAAACGATGTCGTTTACATAAGTTGATACGACAGCGTTTTGCCTTCGCGCTAAGGATTCAGCAGATGCTCTTTGCAATGAGGAAATCAGCAGGTACTTCTCTCAAGTGAAACCAGCAGGTAGCAACAGTATTCCCAAGCGTGAGCTACAATGAACCAGCTGTTGCTACGCATCCAGTCGTTGGGAAATCCAGTCGCGAGCTTCAGTGCTATTGCTTATCCAGTCGCAGGAATTCCAGGCGCAAAGAATCATAGAAGTAGCAAAGCGCAGCAGTTGAAGAATGAATCAGCAGCGAAGCAGTTGACAACTTACGAAGAATTTACGAAAGATGAATGTCAACTGCTGAGCTAAATTCAAATGGCGAAAGCGACAAGAAGCCTGCAAAAGAAAAGGACACAAGTACTGTTCCCTTGTCGGTACTTTACAGAGGAGCGTTGCATTAAAATAGAAAGAAGACAAGATAGCCATCTGAAGCGCTGAATAGTTTTGGAAGCTTTCCAACGGGAAGAAATTCTACAGAGGCTATATATTCGAGGCGACGCTATTGAAGAAATGTTCGAGAAATTGGTTACTGTGAAGATATAGCAGAGAATTAGTCAATTGCACAGTGCACCAACAGAGGGAAAAATAAAGAGAAGATGAAGCAATCGACAATCATTCTAGAGAGGAGCTTATTGTGTCGATTGCTGAGTCTAGATTAGCTTGTTAGAGAAATTCCCTAGTGTGTGAGAAAAACAGAGAGTTGAGCGTTTCATTGTATCAATCTCACACAGTATGTAGTCAGTCACACAGCTGCGGCTGTTTGTGCATTTGAGGAGTCTAGGAGTTCTCACAGCTGATGGTTGTGGGATTGGGTCTGTACACGCAGTTGTAAGATCAAATCTTCTAGTGGAGCCTTCCAAGGTGGAAGAAGGGGAGATGTAGGATGTTGATATCCGAACTTCCATAAACAAATATGATGTGTTGTATCGTGTTCTGTTATTCATTCAGCAAGCAATTAGTTTAGCACGCATACACGCATAAGCATAAATCAGCACGCACGCATAAACAGTTCAGCATCTTAGCATCGCATTTCAGCAGCACACAAGCACGCAAGTCTCGAACAGATTTATGTTGCACATAAATCTGTACATAAATTTGTTTGAGTTGTTTTAAAATATAGGATTCAGTTCTGGTATTTTCCGCATGATTTTTAAATCATACCAGATCTGTTTCCGGTGCTCTGGAAATTGTATTTGTTCAAGAACAACGAGCTATTGCAGCTCAAGTATTAGCAGCGCGCAAAATTTCGAATGATTGTCAAAACAGCGCCTGCTGATCTTGTAATCCTTTTTCCAGGACCATCAGACGGAAGTAGGCGTTTGTGTATAGATTATATAGAGTTGAATAAGTTGATTGTTAAAAATAAGTACCACTCCCTAGAATCGATGACTTATTCGATCAACTTCAAGGATCAGCTATGTTTTCAAAGATAGACCTCCAATCTGGTTATCATCAGCTTAGAGTGAAAGATACAAACGTGTACAAGACGGCCTTTAGAACACGATATGGCCATTACGAATTTTTAGTGATGCCTTTGGGACTAAAAAGTGCAACTTCAGTCTTCATGAACTTAATTAATAGGGTATTCAAACCTGTTCTAGATAAATTCGTAATCATTTTCATAGACTACATTCTCATTTACTCAAAGAGTAGAGAAGAGCACGCAAACTAGCTTAGGGTGATATTAAAAATTTTAATAAATAAGAAGTTTTTCGCTAAGTTCAGTAAATGCGAGTTTTGGCTAGAGAAAGTTGTCTTTATAGGTCATATAATCTCCAAGGAAGGAATAGAAGTGGACCCAGTTAAAGTAGAAGCAGTTCGGGACTGGCCCGTACCTAAGAACGTTTCTGAGATTAGAAGTTTTCTAGGCTTGGCAGGTTATTATCAACGATTTATTGAAGGTTTTTCTAAGGTAGCTGTTCCATTAACCTACTTAACCAAGAAGAATGTTAAATATACATGGACCTCTGAGTGTCAAACTAGTTTTGAGAAATTAAAGCAAATGTTAATAGAAGCCCCTGTATTGACTATGCCAAATGGGCAATGAGACTATGTTCTTTACACCAATGCATCCAAATTGGGTTTAGTTTCAATATTGATGCAGGATTGTAGGTGATTGCATATGCTTCTAGAAAATTGAAAACTCATGAGAAAAATTACCCTACCCACGATCTAGAGTTGGCAGTTGTGGTAGTTGCACTTAAGATTTGGAGACATTATCTTTATGGAGAAAAATGTGAAATATTCACTGATTGTAAGAGCCTTAAGTACCTCTTTACCCAAAAATAACTGAATATGAGACAAAAAAGATGGTTAGAATTGGTAAAAGATTATGACTGCAGTATTAGCTATCATCCCGGAAAGGCTAATGTAGTATCAGATGCGTCGAGTAGGAGATCAGTGGGATTAGCTCAACTGTTAGTTCAGAGACACTTGGCTAGGGAAATAGAAAGTTTTGAACTAGAAATAGTAAACCAGAGGAGTGTTGCTAGACTAGCTATGCTTTTCATCCAATCTACATTGAAGGATCGGATTAGAGAAGGACAATCAAGAAATGACCAGCTACTGAAATGGAAGCAACAAGATGAGCAGAGAGGTGGAAATCTTTATACTAAAACAGAGGGCATCGTGAGACACCAGGAGAGGTTCTGGGTGCCGCGAGCTGAAAACTTGCGATCTGAAATTATGAAGGAAACCCATAACACGCCGTACTTAGTTCATACAGGAGGGAAAAATATGTATAATAATTTGCAAAAACTGTATTGGTGGCCAGGAATGAAACGCGATATCTCCAGATTAGTTTCATAATTCTTAACATGCCAACAAGTAAAAGCAGAACACAAAAGACCAGCAGGCTTGTTAAAGTCTCTTCTCATACCAGAATGGAAATGGGAAAACATTTCCATGGACTTCGTAGTGGGATTACCCAGAACATTACATGGATTCAATTTCATTTGGGTCATAGTGGATAGATTGACAAAGTCAGCTCATTTCCTACCTGTTAAGACGACCTTCGAGTTGTATATCAAAGAGATAGTGAGGCTTCATGGTATTTCAGTGTCAATCATTTCAGATAGAGATCCAAGATTTACATCCAGATTCTGGAAAAGTTTACATCAAGCTTTGGGAACTAAACTAACTTTTAGTACATCCTTCCATCCCCACACTTATGGCCAATTGGAACGAGTAATTCAAACCCTTGAAGATATACTCCGAGCATGTGCTATCGACTTCACAGAAAGATGGGATTACAAATTACCCTTGATATAGTTCACATATATCAACAGCTACCAGGCCTCAATAGAGATGAACCCTTACGAAGAACTTTATTGGAGGAAATGTAGATCACCAATTCATTGGGATGATATTGGTGAAAGGGTAGAAATAGGACCAGATCTTGTTGAACAAACTACTGAAGCCATCAGTAAAATACGAGAATGGATGAGACCAACTCAGAGTATACAGAAGAGTTATGCTGATAATCGGCGTCGGGAACTAGCTTTTCAAGTAGGAGATCATGTATTCCTGAAGGTAGCACCCATGAGAGAAATAATTTTTAGAGTAGATGCCCAACTAGCCAACTTGTGGCGTGTGGGTTTTATAGACTCTTGTACAAACAATCTTTATATATGATATTCGCAGTTTCTTATATGGCGTTCTTTACTTTCATTATGTGTGTAATGATTTAAAATTGTGTTGAGTAAAGACCTAGAATGCCCTGAAGCGTATGTTAGATGTGATAGTGGGTATGACGGCTATCATGAAACACATCTAATAGTCGCTGTGCATTCTGAATATGTTCCTAGTCGATTGGGCCGTCAAAATGAGGATAAGGCCGCCCGAGTTTGAGACTAGTATCTGCGATGCGAAGTACCATGTTTCATTGGTAGGGAACATTGTGATGTTCTGAGCATGCAGATAGATAGTGACCTGGTGATCTATCGAACTACCCTCGTTCGGACTTTCCAAGTGGTTACCATTTGTCGAGTGGATAAGTCCGAGGTCTTGGTTGTACTGATTAGTCCTCATGACTCGAAACGTCATTGAGACTCTACATGATAGGCGTCTCACTTTGACCCGTTTGCCGACTCACTTGGGGTCATGAGCCGTCGGGATTGGGTGAGACCCCGATGCATGTAGGATTCGATGAATCGTTGTCGAGGATTCACCGCTCGCAGACATGCGTGGATATCCTATGCTATCTGAGGAGATAATAGTGTATAAATCTCTGGCCAGAGTACTAGAAGTGTTTTTGGTAAATGTGTTTACCTAGTTACACTCGCGATGTCACTATTCGATCTCCAAGATGTACGCATAGCTATCGGATCTATAGCGACTCTCGATTTACCAATGGTCGTTGATCTGATCGGGATATATGGATTGAAAGGACCGTACTGTACGCTAACCACGACCAACTGGTTCTTGCAGGCACTATCAGTGATACCTAGGGGATCATGGGGCGATGTTGCTAGACGCTTTACCATGATCCGTTGGGCAGGTCCGGAATTGTGATTCCGGAGCCACAATGGTTGTGGGCCCA
>KQ999023.1:134809-157948 GCA_001598015.1 Dorcoceras hygrometricum
TGGGCCCACGGCTAGCTGTATCCCTGAACCATTGAGGGTCACACAAGTACTAGATTCGAGATTCCCGCACGGATACTCAGCTCAATGTGTTGAGCACGAGAAGAGGATTTCGGGAAGTGCGACTTCCTAAAAGTCAACAGGGGTCAAACCGAGGTTTCCCGCTGTTGAGGGGCAAAACGGTCATTTTGCACTGGGGTTCTGAAAAACGGTTTTTCAGATCATATTATTCAGTTTTGGAAACTGAGTCGATCGGTCCGATCTGATCGGCGATCGGAGTTACGATGAAGTCTCGGTGGTGGAGTGTGCACGAGAAGAGGATTTCGGGAAGTGCGACTTCCTAAAAGTCAACAGGGGTCAAACCGAGGTTTCCCGCTGTTGAGGGGCAAAACGGTCATTTTGCACTGGGGTTCTGAAAAACGGTTTTTCAGATCATATTATTCAGTTTTGGAAACTGAGTCGATCGGTCCGATCTGATCGGCGATCGGAGTTACGATGAAGTCTCGGTGGTGGAGATGAACTGAATGTTCATTGTTGGACCCGGGCCCGTTGGGCCTGGCCAAGTCCAACACTTAGTCTACTTAAATATGATTAGTAGACTTAGACTCATTAACACTTGAAATACTAGATTAACCCTAACCCTAGTGCTAGCCGCCCCTTCCCTCCTCTCCAAACGCCGCCGCTGCCGCCGCCTGTTGTGGCCGGAAATTTGTTTCCGGCCAACTCGCCGAGGAGAATCCGTTCGTGCAGAATTCGTTAGTGCTTCTAGTGCAGCCTGACGAAGGAGTCTCGGTTCTGGTCGTGGACCGGATTGGTGATTATCTACCGCAATCTACCGAGAAGAGCCGGGTTCTTGTAATTCCGGTTGGAGCCAGGCACAAGTGCCAGCAAGGTATTCGTTTTTGAACGCCCTATGTATGACGATCTTGAATTGTCTTGTTTTTCGTATTGATCGTCTCCCGGCCTTTTTTCTTTGTTCTTCTGCTGCCTAGCCGGGGGGCGGATCCGGAATCCCCAACAATAATGATGTTTGGCAGAAAAGATAAGTTGTGCCCAAGATTTATTGGTCCATTCGAGATCTTAGAAAAAGTAGGGACACTATCCTACCTATTAGTGCGACCTCCATCCCTGTCAGTTGTGCATAATGTGTTTCATGTATCAGCATTATGCAAGTATGTTCCTAATCGAGCTCATGTGCTGAGCTACAAGTTGATGCAGCTTACATCTAATCTGAATTATGAAGAAGAGCCCATAAAGATTCTTCTTAGATAAAACAGAAGACTGAGTAATCGAAGTATTCCAATGATCAAAGTTCAGTGGACAAACCACTTAGAAAGAGAAGAAACCTGGGAGGTTGAAGCTGATATGCGACACCGCTACCCAGCATTATTTGGTGAGTAAGTTTCGAGGACGAAATTTCTGTAAGGGAGGTAGAGTTGTAACGCCCAGAAAACCATAATTCCACAATTATAAAGATAAAAGTTTCGAGGGATTTATTTGTAATTTTAATTGTCTATCAGTTTTTATCTGTGCTGATTTGTTCAGCTTAGAGTGTGGTTGTGAGAGCTGTCTGGCCAATTCAGGCAAACCCGGTTCGCATCAAATTTAATTAGAGCGGTTCAACCTACATTTTTATTCGTTTAAAATCAGTGTAGCACTGTTAAAGTAGCATTTTAACAAAAAGTTTTTTCATTTAACTTGGCTTGAAATTTTGTATAAATACCTACACAAGCAACTCATATATTGATTCACGAAAAAATTTGAGTAAATGAATACTCCCTTGAAGAAGCAGTGCTTTTTGAGTAAAGAAACAAACCAAAGTTCTTAAACGCTTTTCAAAAAGGGGCGATCATGTTTGTTCGTTGTTCAATTCGGATATAACTTTGCTCATAACCGTCGTTGTTAAGGCAAGTAAACTTTGTTTCCTACAGTACTTTGGAAAACCTATATTGAATATTCCTTCTTGTCTGTGTGTACTAGTTTTTAAAAAGGTTTGAGAACTATTTTGAAAGTCTTTCAAATGTAGAGTCAAGTTTAAGTTGTTTTCTTGAGCAAGTATTGGTTTGTTGTGATTTTGATGCAAAGAAGAGTTGCTAGAAAATGTTTTACGATGTTCATCTCTGTTTTCTCCTTGAGTTTTCCCGGGATGTTCTGCAAGCAGCTTACAAGCACCTTACGTGTTTTGTTTCTGGAAGTTCCCTTAGATTATTTTGATTTCTTCAGACTAAGGAAATCTTCTAAGCTGTTATTTACTTTTGAGATAAATTCGTGATCTGGTTACTTTTCCCAAGTTGGTTTCTAAGTCGCAAGCTGGTCTCATAGTCCAGTCCTCTAGCGATCTGATTTCAATGTCCTGTTTGCTTGTGATCTTGTTTCAGTATTCGAGTCCTCAGTCTTCTTGCGATCGTCCGAGTTGAGTTGACTTTATTTGACCAAATAGCCGCAAGATGTTTTTCTATTATGTACCAGTACGCCTTCATGCTGATCACACTACGAGCCGATCCAGCTTAGGTCCATTCTGGGCTGGTACAGTAACTTCAATTTTGATTCTTCGTTTCTTTAGCTTTAATTCGAAGGTATAACTTCAATCTAATCGTAGTTATACCCATTACAAGAGATAGCTCAACAGCTAAGAGCTCTGCTGTTCTTTATTTGTTCCTATAGTCCGAGCTGGTTCCAGTTTTCTTCTTCAATTGAACTCCGATGAACCCCCAGCAAATTTCGAACATCAAGAAAGTTTTAAAAAAGAAAACCATATCAGATAGAGATCTGTTTCAGATCGTAGAAAATCGGTTTACAGAAAAGATAGATTTACATAAAGTTTAAAAGAAGTTTCTTTCAAAAGTTCTGTGATGTGTGACGAATATCAGATGGTCAACAGAGGGTGTGTGGTAATCGATTGACGGATCAAAGTACCCTGCCAACAGAGGATGTGTGGTAACCGGTTGACGGACCGGAGTGCCCCGCCAACAGAGTTAAATATTATGGCATGTGGACAACGACTAAGTGTCATTGGGTCCCGTTCCACCTGGAACCAATGAAGCTTGATCAACCGAATAGAGGACCAAAATAAAAGCTTTCATTCACATTTCACTTTAGAAAATAGGAATACTGTTGGATGTAGATATAACCGAGTATTCAAGAAAATAATACTTCTTCTACATATTATAGTTTTATAGTTTAAAGCGTTACAGTTGCAGCTTACTGCTTCCAGCTTTTAGTTTACATTTTAAAGTATTTTTATATCTTTATTGCCTGATCTTGTTTATCCATATTTTCTTGCTGAGCCCCTAGGCTCACTAGTTTTCCTAAGCGCAGGTGATCAGGTTTAGAAGTTGTTGGTGGACGTAGGCTAGATTAGATCAGAGGTGTTTATCGTGGAACCTGCATTTCCGTGTTAGCATAGATTTCCTATCTTGTTCAGCTTAGACCGGAGAAGTTTCAGTTTGTAAAGAACTTGTATCTGTTATCTCATGTATAACTCTCTGTATTTTGTAACAAGCTACGCTGGTAAGTTTATTAATATATCGCATATATTTACAGCCTTGATTCGCTTTCTTCATATTTGTAAGCTGAAATTTTTATTCAATTATACTTTAGTCCCAAAATATTTAGGTTGAATGCTTTCTATTCGCTAGATTTTTTGGGTCCTTTCAATTTGATCCCTTAAGCTTTGGAAATTTTTATTTGAGAAAAACGTGGTCGTTACAATGAACATGTTTAATATCTCTGCTCAAAGACTACAATGATTCTGTTTCTCACATTCACTCTAATCTATTAGCTCATCTCTCAATATGTGAGTGAATGTTGTGTGTGTGAATTTACAGTGTAAGCTCACTCTCTCTCAAATATTTTCTCACACGCTGGAAAGTGCTTCTTCAAAGTTGATATCTTCATCATCTTCCCAAGTTGTGCAGTCGACTATAATGATTATGTGCTTAAGCTCTCGGTTGTGCACCAGCTCACACCTAGGCACAGCTTTCAGCCTGTACACCAGCTTCCACCTGTGTATATCAGCTCTCGACTATTGCACATGCTCTCTCTCTCTCTCTTTTCTGTGTTTCATGCATATATGTCGATGTGTGCGCGCTTCTTCTTCGTTTGAATCTTCTATGTATATGTAGCCTTTGATGAATTATTACCGTGGAGAGATACCTTATTTTGTGCCTGTTAATCTAATCTTCAGCCATGACATAAGGCTCTTTCCTCTTTTGGCTTTCAACAGCTCTTTCCTCTTTTAGCGAAATTAAAATGCTCTTTCAGCTTGGACAAAATATAGTTTTGTCCTAGCTTGTTCTGTTCCTTGCTCGTACGATTTTCTTGACTTCATTTGACTAGCTCTGGCCTTATCAGCTATGTTGATCCTCTGAGATGGTCCCTGAGCTGATCCTCTACGAAGCTCCCTATAAGCTGTTCTTGCTCTAATCTACTTCTTACTGCTTTGTTCTGCTCTAATATACTTCGTAGAGCTCTGAGTTGTCTCGTTCTGCATTGTACAGCTCTCATATGCTTCGACCTTCTTTGTACAGCTCTGAACTAATTTGTTCTTCTATGTACAACTTTGAGTTATTTGAGATGTTCTACTGCGATCTGCACGGTGCTGCACTAGTTTAGAACTTTGAGCTAATCATGTGAGACCTGAAAGATTATTGGATTAATTGAGTTAATTAATTGGGTTTTGGATAGACCAGATTTGGTGTGAGCCGATCTGGGGTGGACCAGCTTTGGGTTGGTATGCTGGATGAGCGTATCGGGTTTCTCTGTATATTGGTGTTTAGAATAGCTCTCAACAGTTGTAGAGTTCTGTGTAGTAGTAGGCAGATTTGGAGAATTGAGAAGTGTTGGTTGGTAACTTCAGCTTCGGCGTTGGTTGATTGTAAGTGAAGTTAGAGGTCAAATATGGTTGTCGCAAGTATTCGGGATACGCTAGTTGAATATCCTGCGTGGGTAGCGAAACACCGTCGTTTGGAGAAATCAGATTTGAGATACGTAAGATGGTAGCGCTGTGTGAACCGGCCTGGTTCGAGGGTTTGGTATAGACCGGTTCTGTGTTGTCTAGACCGGAAGGCAGTGCGATGTCATTTTGGGTATCAGTGAGCGCTGGTCAGTGCTGGTGTCAGATATGGTCTTTCAGATCTGGGTGTTTTGGTTAGGAGCAATGCGACGCCGTTTAGAGAGACACGTGTATGAATTAGTTGTATTGTGGTGCGACATCGTTTGGTAGTAGCGCGCTAGTTTAGCGTATGGTCCAGATCTGGAGTGTTAGTTAGATCTGAGTGGGTATCAGCTTTGAGACAATGCTGTCGGTGGTTACTGTTCATCATATTTGGGAAAGTTAAGTTGTATTTATAGAGGACTTTGACTTGTCTCGCAATTATTTCCCGGCACTTAGAAATATTTCCCATAACGTTACTCTGTCGCGATACCCTAGCTACTGTTCATAGAACCTTATCTTTTCCGATTGCCGGCGGTAGAAGACTCAGATTAGAACAAGAGTGGTAGCTTTGGACTTCTCTTGCCAAGACGTCTCTTCTTATACCTCTTTCGAAGGCTTGGGTTAAGTTGGAAGAAGATCGCAAAAGGAGCTACCTTGTGTAGTCTGTTAGCATTTCGGCAGATTTGATTTTCCATTCAGGTAGTGCTTTCGGGTAAGAGCTAGATCCTCCCTTACGCTTCTTTTAGAGCTGTATGTTGTGCTAGAATGGTAGGATAGAGCTGGTGGAGCTCGTAGCTCCCAGTTCATAGTTCTGTGCTACAGTCCCTGAGTTTTATTGTTGTTGTTTGACCAAGCATGTGGCAGATTTGAGTTGCTCGGGACTTTGTTGAGGTAATTGTAGCTCAGGAAGCTAAGGTACGGATGTGAGCTTATGATTACAGCTTTGAGATGGACTTGTGTATAAATGGTGTGTGCTGTTATGTTGAGCAGTGTGTATGCTGTTACTTCTGTGTTGTTGCTTTCATCTGTTTGTATATGTTATCTTGCAAGAATTATTACGCATTCACGCATATCATGTTGTTCTGCTCATTCCTTTGCGAGCCTTATTAACAGCCTGCTGTGAGAACCTCTGATCTGTTGTTCTTTGTTGTTGAGCTAATTCTTGTTGATATGGTGCATGTGATTGAGCGCCTGGGTAGCTCTCAGTTCTCTCATATGCGATATGGCCTTCCAGTTCTGGCTGGTGCTGATGTTTTATGTGATTGAGCGCATGGGTAGCTTGTTATTGTAGGTGCCCAACTATCCAACTTTTGGCGTGTGGGTTTTTGTTGACTCTGTGTAAAACGATCTTTATTTATGAAATTCACATTCTTTTATGTCATTCATTATCTTAATTATTATGATTACAATTGTTGGATAAAGACCTTGAATGCACTATAGAGTATATTAGATGTGATAGTGGATATGATGGCTATCATGAAACACATTTAATAGTCACTGTGTATTCTGAACCTGTTCCTAGTCAATTGGGCCGTCCAAAAGAGGATAAGGGCCGCTCGAGATTGAGACTAGCATCTTCGATGTGAAGTACCACGTTTCATTGGTAGGGAACAATGTGATATTCTGAGCATGCAGATGGATAGTGACCAGGTGATCTATCAAACTACCCTCGTTCGGACTTTCCAAGTGGTTACCATTTGTCGAGTGGATTAAGTCCGAGGTATTGGTTGTACAGATTAGCCCTCATTACTCGAAACATCATTGAAACTCTACATGATAGGTGCCTCACTTTGAACCGTTTACCGACTTAGTTGCGGTCATCAGGTGGCGGGGTTGGGTGAGGTCCCGATACATGTAGAAGTCGATGCTTCGTTGTCGAGGATTCACCGCTCGCCCTTGTGCGTGGATATCATATGCTATATGAGGAGATAATAGTGTGATAAATCTCTTGTCAGAGTACTAGATGTGTTTTGGGTAAATGGGTTTACCTAGTAACACATGCGATGTCACTATTTGATCTCCAAGATATATGCATGGTTATTGGATCTCTAGCGACTCTCGATTTACCAATGGTCGTTGATATGATCGGGATATTTGAGTTGAAAGGACCGTACTGTATGCTAACCATGATCTACAGGTTCTTGCAGGCACTATCAGTGATACCTAGGGGATCATGGGGCGATGTTGCTAGACGCTTTACCATGGTCCGATGGGTAGATCGGAAAATGTGTTTTCTGATTCACAATGAGTTGTGAGCCCACGGCTAGCTGTATCCCTGAACCATTGAGGGTCACACGGTGTACTAGTTTACCAATACCCGTGCAGACAAGGAAATTGAGCTCAATTTTTTTGAGTATAGTAGGAGGAAGGATGGAAGTGTGACTTCCTAAATTAACTGAGGGTGGAAATGAAATTTCCTTAAGATTAGGGCTAGTATGACTATCCTTAAAGTTTAGCCTAACTGCTATTTTGGAATAGGTGGTTCGAAAAATTATTTTCACATCATAATGCTCAGTTTTGTAAACTGTGTAGATCGGTCCGATCTGATTGTCGATCAGGATTATGATGAAGCCAGCGATGGACTTGAACCAATATACACCTGGGCCTGGGCCCGACCCAAACCCATTAACCTGGTTTAAGTCCATGAAAAATCTATAAATAAGAGCCTTGGGGAACTCATTATTGCTGTACCAAAAGCTCTTCAGCTATTCTTCTTTCCTCTCCTCCTCTCCCTCATCCCGGCCGTCACCGCCGCGCCGCCTCCCGCCTCCACCGCCGTCGCGACGTTGCGATCGTCTCGGTGAGGAGGTTCTGCTCGCGAAATATTCGTTGGGATTCTAGTGCATTCCAACGAAGGAATTCGACCGCTGTCGTGGACCTGATTTGGAGCAACCAAAGAAGTGCTATTTCCATTTGAGAAATAGTAGGAGCCAGGCGCCTAGTCGTCAGACAGGTATATTCTAAACATCCTATGAATTGAATTATTATATAGGTGTATTGACCATTCCCGGGCTCCTAAATTTTTAATTCTTCCGCTGTGCCCCAAGAGCGGGATCCGGATCCGCCGCTGTGCCAACAGTTGTATCAGATCCTTGGCTCGTATCTGTCAATACACCGACTTGTGCCTGAATTGCATCAAATCTCGGTTTTTCAAAAAAAAAAAAACCATTTTTCCGACCGCACGCCGCCACGCTACCACCGGAAGTCGTCGTGCGCGCCGCCGCCTGCCGTCGCGGGCCAGTCACGCAAGGCGCCCGCAACCGCCGTGATCAAATTGCGGCGGGGATCGCTGGATAAGCGCGCGCATCCCGCACGCACGGTGCGGCGGGCGTTGCACGCCTGTCGCGCACTCCATGCGCGCATAGCTCGTCGGGCGTTGCGCCCGCCGGCCGGTAACACTGCGCACACGTTCAGGATGCTCGTCGCGCACAACGTGCAGGTGGCCTCCCCCTATGCGTGCCCGTCGCGTATAGGGACGCGCACAGCATGCAGCACGTGTGCGGGCAGCAGGGAACCACCCATGCGGTGGCGTTAGGGCGGAGATGTGGCAGCGGAATTTGAATCCTAGGGTTTTTTCGGGTCTGTCTCGGGCGGCCCGAGGGGATTTTGGGCCGATTCTTGCTATTGGGATTTTTGGTAGGACCAAAATTAAATTTTGAGATATTGGACCTAAAATTGTTTTAAGCCCTAAACTGATGCAATTAAAATGACAATATAAGATTTTATTTATAAAATATGATTTTATATATAAAATAATCAAATTTGATTTGATTATTTTATTTATGTCAATTAATTGAGTTAATTGTATAGATAATGTTTGGGATGATCAAGAGCCGTGCCAAATGTGTTAGGTGTATGCTAGGTTTTACAATTTTGATTGTAATATTGTTGAAATCAATTAAAAGTGGGACTGGTTCATGGCCCGTTCCCACCCCTTTAAAATGTATCCCTATTTGTCATGTTATTTAAATGTAAATATTAGACTTAGTGGGAGGATAATTTTGAAGATTGTGGAGATGATCATCAAAGATATTGAATACAAAGACTTGTAAAATTGGAAACTTATGTAATAGGATTGCATTTGCATACTGCATGTCACATAGGATTGGACCTAGACCCGTGCTTGGCAACCACGGATCGCATAGCTCTCGCTCATCGATCATCCCAATTATATATGTGATATATATCTATTGAATCCGTATTTTTAAATTTGATTTAAAATTATTGAGACCAAATTTCAAAATTAAAATCCCTCATTTTAAATTTGATTTAAAATTTCTATCAAGATTAAAAGTTTATTCGATAAGCTAAGGGAATTTAAATATTGTTTGAAATTTCCTAACTTCCATCAACAATGGGTGTACGTCGATGCTTCTCACATACATATCCTGGCTCATATTATTGAGGGGGTTTTGTATGCCGGAAAGCTGTACACGTCATTGACACTTGCTGTGAGTTGGTTGGAACTCCCTTTAACGTTGGCTCATATTATTGGGGCCATTAGGGGACCGTCCATCACAACTCAACATTCATGGGTCATCTTGACACGTGATAGTAATCGGCGTCATATTATTGGGCCCTTACTGAACGTGAGGTAAATACATGGAGGTTGCACCTATTGCAATTGGACTCTACCTTTTGAGGGTCATGGTTGGCTGATATTATTCGGGACCATGATTTCTTGATTGGACACTGTGTACCCACTAAGGAAACTTGCTTTCTCGATTTCATTAGAGGGTGGTGAAATCGTTAAAATAGTGGGAGGGTAATTCATAAAACTAAATGACCATGTTTTATGTCTTAGCATTTTTCATGAATAGTCAGTAATGCATGTCTGTTTTTCTTTTCAGTATAAACTGTCTTCATTATGTTTTCGATCAAAAATCCATTTGCTGCTATACTGGATAGCAACAAGTTCATTGGCTTAAACTACCAAGTTTGACTTCGAAACCTCAAGATTGTCTTGGCTTCGGAGAAACTTATCTACACGCTAGAGAATAACCCTCCGAAGGAAGCCCCTGCCAATGCCAGTCCTGAGGAGCTGGTAAAGCTGGATAAATGGTGGGATGACGAGCTTAAGGCACGGTGCTATAGGATAGCATCTATGTCCAACGAAATGCAGCGGCGGTTTGAGAAGACGGAGTATGCTTCTGGCGTACACCTTCATCTCAAAGAGCTGTATGGGGAGAACTCTCGGTCTGAGAGGTTCACTACTGTCAAGGAGCTTCTGACGAGCCACATGCGCGAGGGGACTTTGGTCCGCGAGCATGGGGTCCGTATGATTGGGCTCATTGAGAAGCTAGTGGGCCTTGATATCTTGCTTCCACATGAGCTATCTGTGGATCTGCTTCTCCTCTCCCTGCCTCCTGCGTTCGACCCCTTTGTGGTCAACTTTAACATGAACAAGTTGGAGGCCACCCTTGAAAAGGTGGTAAACATGCTTGTCGTGTTCGAGGGGACCATAAAGAAGGACAAGCCCGTCCACCTTTTGGGCTCTTCTTTCTCTGCTAAGAAGGGGCCCAATGCGAGGGTAAGAAGCGTTCTGCCCCTGTGAAGGAGGGTAAGCCCGCCAAGAAGCCCAAGACAATGACTTCAAGCCGAACAAATCTGAGGAAGTTTGTCACCACTGCCACAAGCCTGGGCATTGGAGTAGGAACTTTAGGGATTACCTCAAGCAGTTGCGAACTGCGAAAGGTAGGTTCTACATTGAAATAAATGTCTCTTAACTCGACTTCTTGGGTACTTGATACCGGATGTGGATCTCATATCTGCAATGACTTGCAGGTAATGACAAGAAGCCGGCGTCTTAGAGAGGGTGAGACCCACTTGAGGCTTGGCAACGGAGCAAGGGTTGCGGCCGAAGCTATAGAAGATGTTTATTTATTTCTTTCTTCAAATTTTAAGTATTTATTGAGAAACGTTTTATTTGTTCCTGAATTAATAAAGAACATCATTTCCGTTTCTATGCTTGATAGTGATGGATATTCTTGTCATTTTGCCAATTCGATTTGCAATATTTACAAGAATGAATGTTTAATTGGAATTGAGGAACTTGAAAAAGATCTATACGCCTTAAAATTGAGAGAAGTTCCAACTCACAATGTGGAAACACACACAACAATGATAAAAAGGAAAAACGATAGTTTGAACCCGGCACAACTTTGGCACGCTAGGCTAGGTCATGTTTCCTTAAATAGGATGAACAAATTGATTAGGAGTGACATGTTTGATACGTCTGATATTAACTCCCTACCAACTTGTGAATCTTGTCTCAAGGTAAAAATGACAAAATTTCCCTTCACGGGCAAGCCTGAACGTGCTCAAGGGCTATTGGATTTGATCCATACTGATGTGTGTGGCCCACTTAGTATTGGTACTAAGTCCGGTCACACCTACTTCATCACCTTTACCGATGATCACTCTAGATATGGGTACTTGTGCTTAATGAAGCACAAGTCTGAATCCTTTGAAATGTTTAAAAAATTCAAAGCTAAAGTAGAAAATCAATGGGAAAAAGTATTAAAACACTTCGATCCGATTGATGTGGAGAATACTTGAGTGCCGAATTTTAAGACTATCTTAAAGAGAATGGGATTCTCTCACAGTGGACCCCTCCGGCCACACAACAACTCAACGGTGTAGCGGAGCGTCGTAATCGAACCTTGATGGACATGGTTCGATCTATGATGAGTTTCACTGAACTTCCTGCTTCGTTTTGGGGCTATGCGCTCGAAATGGCCGTAATGTTGTTGAACAATGTCCACACCAAGGCAGTGGATAAAACTCCATATGAGATATGGATGGGCAAGCCGCCCAAGTACTCATAATTGAGGATTTGGGGATGTCCTGCTTATGTGAAGCAGACAGTGGGAGATAAGTTGGATAATAGATCCATCTTATGCTACTTTATTGGGTATCCAAAGAATTCTATTGGATACTGCTTCTACTATCCCAATGAAACAAAAGTGTTTGTTTCTAGAAATGCCACCTTTCTGGAAAAGGAATTTCTACTTGATAGAAAAGGCAAGATAGTAGAACTTGAAGATGTTCGAGAACCAACTGAAGTACCAAGTGATTCTCCCGCACCTCAAGAGCCAATCCTTGATATGGACACACCTAGGAGATCTGAAAGGGTTCCTAGGGCTCCTGTTAGATATGATTTCCTCCTTGAAGATGATCAAAGTGATCAAACTGTTGGATGTGATCCAAGAACCTTCAAGGAGGCAATTTCCGATGCTGATTCTAATTTGTGGCTTGAAGCAATGCAATCTGAGATTGACTCAATGCATTCAAACCAAGTTTGGACTCTTGTGAATCCTCCCGAAGGAATAGTTCCTAATGGGTGTAAATGGATATACAAGAGAAAACTTGGGCCTGATGGTAAGGTATTGACCTACAAGGCGCGACTGGTCGCGAAAGGTTACACTCAAAGACAAGGTGTTGACTATGATGAAACTTTTTCACCAGTTGCAATGTTCAAGTCAATTAGTATTCTACTAGCCATAGCCGCATGGTACGACTATGAGATATGGCAAATGGATGTGAAAACTGCGTTCCTTAATGGAAACATTAAGGAAGAGATCTATATGACGCAGCCTGAGGGTTTCACATCTGTGGGAAGTGAGCATAAAGTATGAAAACTTCAGAGATCGATCTATGGTCTCAAACAAGCATCGAGAAGTTGGAACCTGAGATTTGATGAAACAATTAAAGAATTTGGTTTCATCAAGAATCTCGAGGAGCCATGTGTGTATAATAAGGTAGTTAAAAATGCTGTGACATTCCTTGTACTTTATGTTGATGACATTCTACTCATTGGAAATGATGTAGGAATGCTGCAGTCAACTAAAGTATGGTTGTCTAGTAAATTATCGATGAAGGACATGGGTGAAGCATCCATATTCTAGGAATACAGATCTATAGAGATAGATCGAAAAGGATTCTCGGACTCACCCAAGCGACCTACATCGATACCATACTTAAGCGATTCTCAATAGAGAGAGGACACCTGCCTATGTGCCATGGGGTCACTCTATCTAAATCTATGTGTCCGAAGACTGATGAGGAGATAAAGAGTATGACACGCGTGCCATATGCCTCGGCAATAGGTAGTATTATGTATGGCATGATCTCAACTAGACCGGATGTCGCATATGCTCTGAGTGTCACGAGCCGCTACCAAGCAAATCCCGGCCAAATGCATTGGAAGGCCGTGAAAGATATTCTTAAGTACTTACGAAGTACTAAGAATATGTTCATGGTCTATGGGGGTGGTGAACTAAAATTGGAAGGCTATACTGATTTTAGCTTCCAATGCGATGTGGACGATTCAAAGTCGACCTCTGGATTTGTATTCATTCTCAATGGTGGTGCTGTCTCTTAGAAGAGTTCCAAACAAGACACCATCGCGGATTCAACCACTGAGGCTGAGTACATCGCAGCATCAGCTGCTGCTAAAGTGGCGGTTTGGATAAGGAATTTCGTCCAAGAGTTGGGCGTAATCCCTGAAGGAGTTGGTCAAGTCCCGGTGTACTGTAACAACACATGTGCCATTGCGCAAGCAAAGGAACCTAGGTCTCACCAAAGATCCAAACATATACTGAGGAAATACCACATAATCTGGGATATTGTGGCTAGAGGTGACATAGCAGTTGAGAGAGTCGCCTCTGCAGACAACATTGTCGATCCACTTACGAAGCCCTTGCCAGGACCATTGTTTGAAAAACATCACGAAGCAATGAGACTGCGTCTGATGAGTAGTTTGCTTTAGGGCAAGTGGGAGATTGTTAGAGTAGGTGTCCAACTAGCCAACTTATGGAGTGTGGGTTCTTGTTGACTCTATGTAAAACGATCTTTATTTATGAAATTCGCATTCTTTTATGTCATTATTTATCTTCATTATTATGATTACAATTGTTGGATAAAGACCTTATATGCACTATAGTGTATATTAGATGTGATAGTGGATATGATGGCTATCATGAAACATATCTAATAGTCACTGTGTATTCTGAACCTGTTCCTAGTCAATTGGGCCGTACAAAAGAGGATAAGGGCCGCCCGAGCTTGAGACTAGCATCTGCGATGTGAAGTACAACGTTTCATTGGTAGGGAACATTGTGATGTTCTGAGCATGCAGATGGATAGTGACCTGATGATCTATCGAACTACCCTCATTCGGACTTTCAAAGTGGTTACCATTTGTCGAGTGGATTAAGTCCAAGGTCTTTGTTGTGCAGATTAGCCCTCATTACTCAAAATGTCATTAACACTCTACATGATAGGTGCCTCACTTTGACCCGTTTATCGACTCAGTTGGGGTCATCAGGTGGTGGGGTTGGGTGAGGTCCCGATGCATGTAGGTGTCGATGCTTCGTTGTCGAGGATTCACCGCTCGCCCTTGTGCGTGGATATCCTATGCTATCTGAGGAGATAATAGTATGATAAATCTTTGTCCAGAGTACTAGATGTGTTTTGGGTAAATGGGTTTACCTAGTAACACATGCGATGTCACTATTTGATCTCCAAGATGTATGCATGGTTATTGGATCTCTAGCGACTCTCGATTTACCAATGGTCGTTGATCATATCGGGATATTTGAGTTAAAATGACCGTACTGTACGCTAACCATGACCGACTGGTTCTTGCAGGCACTATCAGTGATACCTAGGGGATCAGGGGGCGATGTTGCTAGACGCTTTACCATATACGTGGGTTAGTCCGAAAATGTGGTTTTGGAGTCATAAATGTTGTGAGCCCACGGCTAGCTGTATCTCTGAACCATTGAGGGTCACACAAGTACTGGTTTCTCTATGACTATCCTTAAAGTTTATGAGGGCCTAACTGCTATTTTGGATTAGGTGGTCCGAAAAATTGTTTTCACATCATAATGTACAGTTTTGTAAACTGTGTAGATCGTTCCGATCTGATTGTCGATCAGGATTATGATGAAGTCACGGCGATGGACTTGAAACCAATGTACACCTGGGCCTGGGCCCGACCCAAGCCCATTAACCTTGTTTAAGCCCATGGAAAATCTATAAATAAGAGCCCTGGGGCACTCATTATTGATATACCAAAAGCTCCTCAGCTATTCTTCTTCCCTCTCCTCCTCTCCCTCCTCCAGGCCGTCACTGTCGCGCCGTCACCCGCCGCCCGCCGCCGTCTCACCTCGTTGCGATCGTCTTGGTGAGGAGGTTCTGCTCGTGAGATAGTTCGTTGGGATTCTAGTGCATTCCAACGAAGGAATTGGAAACCGATCGTGGACCTGATTAGGAGCAACCAAAGAAGTGCTATTTTCATTTGAGAAATAGTCGGAGACAGGAGCCTAGTCTCCAGACAGTTATATTCTAAACATCCTATGAATGTTTGAATTATTATATAGGTGTATTGACCGTTCTCGGGCTCCTAAATTTTTAATTCTTCCACTGCACCTCGAGAGCGGGATCCGGATCTGCCCCTGCGCCAACATAGCTCCCATTATCTCACATGAGTTGCGGCCATCCCTATAATCTGTTGTGATTGGTACCATGTGTGATCGAGCGCCTGAGTAACTCTCTTTCTCTCACACATTCGGTGACCACTTCTAGTTCTGGTATTCAGCTTTGTGCAGTCCTTTGGATACTTTGAGCTCCCTGTTCTCATGCATAGCATCGTATTTATATCTTGTTCTATCTGCATGCTGTTTTATTTTGCCCTCCACACTGGGGTTTGACCCCATGTCCTTCTGGGGCTGGATTGTTTGTTTGCCTATGTTTTGTCCAGGTTTTCAAGGTTTCTCAGCTGGTCGTGGAGATGGCCCAGTTGGAGGTGCCCCGGGAGGTGGATAGAGTGTCCCAGTTATGTATATTATTTATATTAGGCAATAGAGCAGCCTCCGAGTATTACCCCGGAAGGATGTAATGATTTATTGTTAATTTGCGTCTATGTTGAGCGAGAGACTTGCTATGTCTGTATCATTGGTAGACGCTCTATATGTTTGTATCTGTCGTGGTTGGTTTTCTGTTGTTGTAAAACCAGTATTTTGAGTATCGTTGTATTTAACTTATGTTTTCTAAGTCAGGCCAAAGCGAAAAAAAAATTTAGCCACTATTTTAAATGCTTCCGCTATTGTTTATTGCATGGTTAACTCTGTGTTGTGCACCGGGCCTGAAATTTTTGGTATCAGAGCTTAAACTGGGATAAGCTCGAATTCTTTTGATCACACTTGAGTCTAGGTACTTTGTTGCGTGTTGCATGTGCTTGGCTATGTGCTTTATCTGCTGTGTGATCTTATTGTATGAGTGTTTGCTTAGATTCCGCCTAGACGTAGGGGTAGCGCAGATTCCGGCAGAATCCGAGGGTCAGAATGAGGAGATTCAACGTAGTGCTCCTGTTCGTAGACGTGCTAGGCAGGTTGAGGACGAGTTGATGTGCTGGAAGCCCGTGTGGATGAGATGGAACTTATCATGGCGAGGTTTCAGCGTATGAATCCTCAGACTTTCAATGGTGACGAGAGTAGTTTCAATGCGGAGTCTTGGCTGCAGCATATTACTGGACTGTTTGATATAGTGCGCTACGATGATGAGCGCAGACCGAGTTTGGCGATGTTTCAACTGTGGAAGAATGCAGAGCGATGGTGGAGAGGTGCTTCACGTATGCTCGAGGAGACTGGTGCGGGGATTACCTGGGATAGTTTCTGCATGGAATTCCGCCAAGATTATGTTCCGGAGTCTTATGTGAATGTCCGAGAGTGATCAGGGAACCATGTCGGTGGGTGAGTATGCTCGAAGGTTTTCTTCTCTTTTGGCCTACCTTCCTCATGTATCTGGCCGAGAGAGGGCGAAGAGGAACCGTTTCTTGGAAGGGCTTAACAAGAATCTATATTCCTTGGTGTTAGAGAGTTCACCTACCAGTTATGCGGACACGGTGGACAAGACAATGGACATCGAGGAGGGGTTGAGGAACCGCAGGTCTCGGGTTCAGCCTTCAGCGGTGCAAGGTTCACGTCCCAATGTTCCAGGGGCACAACCTCCTAAGTTTCCCCAGTCATCTCAGCAGCAGCCCCAACAGTCAGCGCAACAGTCTGGGCACCACAGGTTTAGACCTCGTGGTCATCAGTTCAAGAAGAAGCATGGTTCTAGTTCTTCTGTCTCGGGCAGTTCGAGCAGTAGTAGTAGTCCTAGGGCTACCTTTTGTGGCCAATGTGGAGGAAGACACCCCTCGACGCAGTGTACAGGAGTTCAGGGTGTTTGCAACATTTGTGGACAGTATGGAAATTTTGCGAGAGTTTGTCCATTGGCGGGATCTCATCACACCGCAGCCGCACCTGAGGGTCGTTCTGGTGGGTCCTCTCGAGGTCTTTATTTGCCTACTCCACAGCAGAGGATGGGGGAGACTCGGTATAGGCCGTTCCAACAGCCTGGTCCTTCGCGGTTTGGACAGTCTTCCCAGCCTCAGTTCTCAGGACCTCAACATGCCCAGGTGAATGCCATGACTAGGGAGCAAGCGGAAGGCACGCCAGGAGGAGTGATTGCAGGTACTTGTACTATCTTTTATTTTCTTGTGTGTGTATTGTTTGATACTGGAGCATCACATTCGTTTATAGCTGATGCGTTTGTGGTTGAGCATGGTTTGCATACCACTTCTTTATGTGATGTTGTTTCTGTTGCGACTCTAGTCGGCGCGAGCCTATTCTCCCGAGAGATTTTGTTGAATGGCATTCTTAGGTTTGGTGAGAATGTGTTGGTAGCGAATATGATTCGTATAGTGATGTGGGATTTCGATTGCATTGTGGGAATGGACGTGTTGTCTAGCTATAGGGCCAGCATGGACTGTTTCCATGGCATTGTGCGTTTTCAGCCCCTGTCTGGCGAGAAGTGGAACTTCTACGGCCTCGATTCCCAATCAAAGATTCCCTTGGTCTCTGCTATGGAGATGTTTAGTGTTATGTCGTTCGAAAATGCTGGATTCATGGTCTATGCTTTGGACGCATCCTTTTCGTCGTGAGTGGAACTTAGTGACGTGTTTCTGGAGGAGATTCCTGATTTTCCTCCGAGGAGGGAGATTGTGAGGATTGAGGATTTAGATTAGTGATTAATTGATTTGATTTGGGATTAATCACGTGTATTTTGAGGATTTTGAGAAAGAAATGAGGTTCATGCTGATTTATCAGCCGCAGCGCTAGTTTAAGAGATGAGAAATATCGATTTTTGGTGAAGTCAACGCTGGTCAACGGTACTGTAGCTCTTGCTGGTGGATTTTTGAATCAGCAGAGGTGACGTCATCGTGACGAAATGAGAGCTGCTGGTTTTAGTTTCGAGTTTGAGGTTGCTGCTGGAAGACGTTGCATTTAGCGTGAGAATGAATGAGGAAGTGACACGTGTTAGTCAACATTTTGGAGTGTTGACTATTGGATTCAGCAGTTGCGCTAGTGGAGGACGATCAGCATATGGTTTGAGGAATCAGTCGCAAGAGCTGTTAATAGATATGATGACGTAGGCGTGACATATTCCTTGCTGCTGGTAGTAGATTGCGTTGTGATGGTTGCTGCTGACCAGCAGGCGCGCAAATACTAATGTTGAGAAGCGGCGTCGTTTGAATTAGTTGAAACGCTGCGTTTTGAGCTTTTCGTTTGAGATATCAGCTGTTGGTAGCAATGTTTACGTAGCTAAAGTGATGTCGTTTGGATTAGTAGATGCGTCGTCGTTTTGAGTAACTTCGCACGACCAGCAGATGGATTGTTTTTTAGAGAGAGAGAGAGAGAGAGAGCTGTTACCAGCTCTTGGTTGTTTTGTCTTGTCGAGAGATGTTGTCAGCTGGTGTTTGCTACGGCTATCGTTTTGATAAGTTGGAACTAGTGTCGTTTGTAAGTGTTTAGTGTGTCGAGAACAGTGTCGTTTTGAAGTGTTTATGTGCGATTGCGTTTTTTTTGGCGTTGCTGCTGAATTTAAAGAAAGGAAAAGAGAGGGCTGCTGCTGATAGACTTCTGCTGGACACTTCGATTGATTTCAATGAATCAGCAGGCGAGGATTTAAGAGGTATTTATAGAAGTGTTGATCGACACTTAGAATTATTTTGAGCCAGTTATTTCTTATCTCTTCTTCTCCAAACCCTCGTCGAGCTACTGTTCACCGAGACTTTCCACCGCCGATTTCCATCGCATCCAGCCTTTGTTTTTGATGTTCTTGGTGGCGCTGGACTCCTTGAGACTTGCTATTTCCATTGATACTGGTTTGGAAGCTAGGAGTGACGAGTTGAGAAATCCCGTAGGCCCTGCTCGTTCGTGAATTGCTGGTTTCGTTGAGCAGATTCAGCAGTTCTTTATTTTGAGCTTTTGGGTGAGCATTTCTTGTAGTTTGAGCTCGGTTTTTAGTAGTTAATGCCTGCGTTGAAGTGTAGGATCGAAGTATGCTTCTGGCCGTAGGATTAGCGTGATTGTGTAGCTGAATTGAGCTAATATATTAGCTATGTTGTAACAGATTTCAGCTTCCAGGAAGTTCCTGCTGCGTGAATTGAGCAAGGAGAAATCTGTTAGGTAATTCGAAGAAGGAAGGTACGAATTGAGCAGCTCTTAGCAGTTTTGAGCTTGAGCATGGCTATAATTCGATGTTGTGAAATCTGTGGCTTTACTGATATGTGCTTACGTAAATCAGTTACTATTTTGATTGAATGTGTATACTTACGTTTAGGCATATTATGTATTGAGCACGGATATTGAATGGCATTCATGCATATATCTTGAGCCTGATTTACAGATTTGATTTGATCACCTGATTTGGGTGCCAAGTTGTGACTGGCCGACTGTTGGGTCATGCCCGAAAAGTCCAACGCTATCGTCGAAGCGGTGACTACCGGATACGAGTGTCTACCGCCGAGCTGTGATGGGATGATGGGCCCCGATGATCACGGACCGATGATTTCCCGGTTGATAGACCGTGGTATAGAGGCGACATGATATGATTTGCCGGTTGTTGCACCGGTCTAGCTGACTGATTTCCTTCGACAGCCTCATGCATTCATATCATTGATTTATAGCTTGCTGCATGTTTATCTGCTTTGATAGCTCTTCGTCTGAGGCTTGACCTCGTACTTGTTTCCTGCTTTTGTTTTGTTTGGGTCTGTGTTGCCCATTTGCAGGAGCATTAGGTAATCAAGCTGGACCGAGTGGAAGTTCAGCTGGTCGATCCCCGCGTCCCTGAGTCCCAGTCTATATATGATATGTATTGAACCGGGGGATGCCCCGCGTTATCATGTATTGGGGATTTATATTTGGTTGATATACCTGTTGTGTTGGAGTTTGAGTCAACTCGTATTTTATTATCGCTATTTTGAATGTATGATTTGAAGTTCAGGCCATTGTATTTCGAAAAATTTTTAAGCCCTGATTTTAAGCTTCCGTGTTTATGCGCTTATTATGTGTTAATTGTTAGTAATTAGCATGTGGCATGACATTTTTGGTATCAGAGCTTAAACTGGGATAAGCTCGATTTCTTTTGATCACAGTCGAGTCTAGGCACAGAGTTTTGATTTGATTTTGATTGCCTCTGTGACTTATATGATCTATTATCTGTCTTGTTGTTCTATCTGCTGTGAGATATTACCTCTAGGCTTGTTTAGATGCCGCCGAGACGAGGAGGAGGTAGGAGGACTAGACGTTCTGAGGAGGAGTCTAGAGCAGGTAGTGATGATGACGCTCAGGTTGAGGACGTCACTAGGCATATAGGTGGAATGGAGTTAGTCTTAGCCTGATTTCAGCGGACGAACCCACCGATGTTGGCCGGTACTGAGGGTGGCGCTAGGGCTGAGGAGTGGCTTGTTCAGATGGAGGAGCTATTTGATACCCTGGAGTACGCTCCGGAAAAGAGACTGAAGTTGGCAGTGCTGCAGCTACGAGATGATGCACAGCGCTGGTGGAGGAGTACATCTAGGATGCTTCGAGATAGTGGGACGATGCTCACTTGGGATGCTTTCTGTGAGGCTTTTCGACGTGAATACACTCTAGAGTCCTACTTCGCTAGCCGGGAGCATGAGTTTGATAATTTGAAGCAGGGTGATAGTAGATTTCCTGATTAGGTTTGATGAACGTGTGTTGGTGACCAATTTGATTGTGTTGGGGATTAGAGATTTCGACTGTATTTTGGGAATGGACGTGTTATCTAGCTATAAGGCTACCGTCGATTGCTTCCATGGTGTGGTGAGATTTCGCCCTGATACGGGTGAGAGGTGGGATTTCTACGGCATGGATTCGAGGTCGAAGATTCCCTTAGTGTCCGCTATGGAGATGTTTAGCCTGCTATCGCTAGGTAATGCAGGATTCATGATCTATGCACTTGATAGTTGAACGTGTGTTGGTGACCAATTTGATTGTGTTGGGGATTAGAGATTTCGACTGTATTTTGGGAATGGACGTGTTATCTAGCTATAAGGCTACCGTCGATTGCTTCCATGGTGTGGTGAGATTTCGCCCTGATACGGGTGAGAGGTGGGATTTCTACGGCATGGATTCGAGGTCGAAGATTCCCTTAGTGTCCGCTATGGAGATGTTTAGCCTGCTATCGCTAGGTAATGCAGGATTCATGATCTATGCACTTGATAGTTCCCAGGAGCAGCGATTAGAGTTGCGTGACATCCCCGTTGTTCGAGAGTTTCCCGACGTGTTTCCAGATGAGATTCCTGGATTCCCTCCTCGACGTGAGATCGACTTCAGTATTGAGTTGGTGCCTGGTACCGCCCCGATTTCTAGAGCTCCTTACCGGTTGGCGCCCGCAGAGTTGAAAGAGCGGAAAGAACAGTTGAGTGATCTCTTAGAGAAAGGCTTCATCAGACCGAGCATGTCGCCTTGGGGAGCTCCGATTCTCTTTGTGAAAAAGAAAGATGGCACTATGAGGATGTGTGTGGACTTCAGACAGTTGAATAAGGCCACAGTGAAGAACAAGTATCCTCTGCCGAGGATTGATGACTTGTTTGATCAGTTGCAGGGATCGGTTGTTTACTCGAAGATTGACTTGCGCTCTGGTTATCACCAGTTGCGAATTCGAGACGCTGACGTGGCAAAGACAGCCTTCCTGACTCGATATGGGCAATTTGAGTTTCTGGTCATGCCTTTTGGATTGACGAATGCCCCTGCTGTCTTTATGGATTTGATGAATCGCGTCTTCAGCGATTATATCGATCGGTTCGTTATCGTCTTCATAGATGACATCTTGGTGTACTCGAGGAGCAAGAGAGAGCACAAGGAGCATTTGAGACTTGTATTGCAGAGATTGAGAGACTCGCAACTCTATGCCAAATTCAGCAAGTGCGAGTTTTGGCTCGACAGGATTATCTTTTTGGGTCACGTGATTTCAGCACAAGGGATTTTGGTAGATCCGAGCAAGGTCGAGGCAGTGCTTAACTGGGAGAGACCTCGGAACGTTTCAGAGATCCGTAGTTTCTTGGGGTTGGCCGGCTACTATAGGCGTTTCATTGAGAAGTTTTCTTCAATAGCCAGGCCTATGACGCAGTTGACTCACAAAGATAAGAGATTTGTATGGACTGATGAGTGCGAGTACAGTTTTCAGACGCTGAAGGAGAAGTTGACTACTGCTCCTGTTTTGGCCCTACCGTCTGGCTCCGGAGGATTTGTTGTGTGCTCCGATGCTTCTTTGAGTGGATTAGGGTGTGTTTTGATGCAGAACGGGTACGTGATTGCGTATGCGTCTCGACAGCTGAAGCCTCACGAGACGAGGTACCCGGTTCATGATGTGGAGTTGGCTGCGATAGTGTTTGCCTTGAAGATTTGGCGGCATTATCTCTATGGTGAAGAATTTGTGGTGTACACCGACCACAAGAGTCTGAAATATATCTTCACGCAGTCGGATTTGAACATGAGGCAGCGACGCTGGATGGAATTTCTTAAGGACTTCGATTGTGAGATTCAATATCAGCCTGGGCGTGTGAACTTAGTAGCCGACGCTTTGAGCAGAAAGACCCAGCCTGATATGCTAGCATCCTTAAGTATTTCTAAAGTTCATGAGGAGTTGAGTACTTCTGGTTGGCGATTCCAGCCGGGTGATCAGTATTTCTTCGTTTCGTCTCTTCAGGTGGAACCGCAGATTGTGATGAACATCAGGGAGGCGCAGAGGACCGACCCCTATATCCATGAGTTGAGGATTAAGGCGCAGTCTGGTCAGTCCGATGATTTCTCTGTTGCTTCAGATGGATGTTTGAGATTCAGAGGGAGATT
>KQ999023.1:164184-174839 GCA_001598015.1 Dorcoceras hygrometricum
TGATTGGCTGCGTGGGGTATAGAGGCTTGATTTGCGTTGCCAGTTGATAGACTGGTCTAGCTATCCGATTTCTTGATAGCCCTCATGCATTCATAGCATTGATTTATAGCATGTTGCATGTTTATCTGCTTTGATAGCTCTTCGTACTGAGGCTTGACCTCGTACTTGTTTCCTGCTTTTGTTTTGTTTGGGTCTGTGTTGCCCATTTGCAGGAGCATTAGGTAATCAAGCTGGACCGAGTGGAAGTTTAGCTGGTCGATCCCCGCGTCCCTGAGTCCCGCTCTTCGTACTGAGGCTTGACCTCGTACTTGTTTCCTGCTTTTGTTTTGTTTGGGTCTGTGTTGCCCATTTGCAGGAGCTTTAGGTAATCAAGCTGGACCGAGTGGAAGTTCAGCTGGTCGATCCCCGCGTCCCTGAGTCCCAGTCTATATATGATATGTATTGAACCGGGGGATGCCCCGCGTTATCATGTATTGGGGATTTATATTTGGTTGATATACCTGTTGTGTTGGAGTTTTAGTCAACTCATATTTTATTATCGCTATTTTGAATGTATGCTTTGAAGTTCAGGCCATTGTATTTCGAAAAATTTTTAAGCCCTGATTTTAAGCTTCCGTGTTTATGCGCTTATTATGTGTTAATTGTTAGTAATTAGCACGGGGCCTGACAGAGATTGACTTCACCATTGAGTTAGTACCTGGTACAGATCCTATTTCGTGCACCCCGTATCATTTAGCACCAGCCGAGTTGAGGGATTTGAAGGTACAACTTAGTGATTTGCTGGAGAAAGGTTTTATTCGACCGAGCATGTCACCGTGGGGAGCTCCAATCTTGTTTGTGAAGAAGAAGGATGGTTCAATGAGGATTTGTATTGACTTCCGGCAACTGAAATAAGGCTATCCTGAAGAATAAGTACCCTCTACCGAGGATCGATGATTTGTTTGATCAGCTTCAGGGTTCAGCGGTGTACTCGAAGATCGATTGCGTATGGGGTACCATCAGTTGCGTATTCGAGAGGAATATGCTGTGAAAACTGCATTTCGTACAAGGTACGGACATTATGAGTTCTTGGTTAAGTTTGACTAATGCCCCTGCAGTTTTCATGGATTTGATGAATCGAGTCTTTCGAGAGTTCATCGATCATTTTGTGATTGTGTTTATCGATGACATCTTGGTGTACTCGAAGACTCATATGCAGCATAAAGAGCATTTGAGGTTGGTTCTCCAAACCATACGAGTCTCGCGTCTGTATGCTATGTTTTCCACGTGCGAGTTTTGGCTGGATAGAGTAGTGTTTCTGGGTCATGTCATTTCAGCTGCAGGTATATCTGTGGATCCCAGTAAGGTAGAGGCTGTTGTGAACTGGGAACGTCCCAAGAATGTTTCAGAGATTCGTAGCTTTTTGGGGATGGCTAGCTATTACCGACGTTTTATCGAGGGATTCATGCGAGAACAACTTTCGATTGCTTAAAGAGAAGCTAACCACATCATCAGTGTTAGCTTTGACTTCATGTTCAGGTGGTTTCGTGGTTTGTTCAAATGCTTCGCTAAATGGATTGGGTTCTGTGTTGATGCAGAATGGTCGAGTCATTGTGTATGCCTCTCGTCAGTTGAAACTGCATGAGACTCAATACCCAGATCATGATTTGGAGTTGCCAGCAGTGGTCTTTGCCTTGAATATTTGGCGCCACTATATGTATGGCGAGCAGTTTGTGGTGTATACGGACCACAAGAGCCTTCAATATCTGTTTTCTCAGTCAGATTTGAACATGAGACAACGTAGATGGATGGAGCTGCTTAAGGATTTTGATTGTGGGATCCAATATCAGCATGGGAAAGTGAACGTAGTTACTGATGCATTGAGCAGAAAATCTCAAGTAGCTATGCTTGCTTTGTTGCAGATTTCGAAGGTTTATGAGCATCTAAGCACTACTGGTTGGCATTTTTACCCAGGTGAGGATTATGTTGTGGTGTCTTCTTTTCAAGTTGAGCCACAGATTGTTGCAAATATTAGAGCAGCTCAGAGAACAGATCCATCTATCCATGAGTTGAAGTTGAAGGTTAGTGCTGTACAATTGGAGGATTGCACTGTCTCGTCTGATGGTTGTTTGAGATTTTGTGGCAGGTTGGTAGTTCAAAATCTGATTGATATGAAGGAGGAGATAAGCACACTGTAGTAGACATAGGGTCCATCCTGGTGCAAGGAAGATGTACCATGCCTTGAAGCCGCACTTCTGGTGGTCAGCTTTCAAGAGTGATAATGCTGATTTTGTTGCGCGTTGTCTGAATTATCAGAAAGTTAAGGCAGAAAGGATGAGACCTGGTGGTTTATTGCAGAGTTTAGAGGTGCCCCAATAGAATTGGGAACATGTAGCAATGGATTTTGTGATCCATTTGCCTCGTTCCAGCAGAGGTTGTGATGCTGTTGGGGTTGTTATAGATAGACTTTCAAAGTCTGCTCACTTCATTCCCTACAATATGACGTATTATTTGAAGAAAATGGCGAAACTTTACATAGATTTCGTGGTGCGATTGCATGGTGGCCTGTGTCCATTGTTTCAGATCGAGATCTGAGGTTTACTTCCAGATTTCGAAAGAGTTTTCAAACAGCTTTGGGCACCAGATTGGATATGAGTACTGCCTATCATCCCTAAACCGATGGCCAATCTGAGAGGACTATCTAGACTTTGTAGGATATGTTGAGAGCTATAATGATGGATTTCAGTGGTAGTTGGCAAGATTCATTGTCTTTGATTGAGTTTTCTTACAATAATAGCTACCAGGTGACAATTGGAATGGCACCATTTGAGGCATTGTATGGTAGAAGTTGCAGATCGCCAATCTATTGGGAAGAAGTGGGGAAGAAGCAGTTGTCTTTTCCAGAATTTGTGCAGCAGATGAGAGATCAAGTAGATCTGATTCGACAGCATATGAAAGCTGCACAAGATCGCCAATCTATTTATTCGAACAGAAGGCATAGGCTTTTGGAATTTCAGGTTGGAGATCTGGTATTCTTGAAAGTTTCTCCTTTAGAAGTGTGATGAGATTTGGTCTCAAGGGAAAATTAGCTCCTCGTTATGTTGGACCTTATGAGATTGTGGAAAGGATCGGTCCATTGGCTTATTGTTTGTTACTGTCGTCAGATCTGTCCTCATTGCATGATGTTTTTCATGTGTCTATGTAGAGGAAGTATGAGCTAGATCCTTCTCATGTGTTGCGAACTGACGAGGTGGAGCTGGATCGGACTTTGAGTTATGTTGAATATCCCTTGCAGATTTTAGACAGGAAGGAGAAACAGCTAAGGAACAAGACATTCCCTAGATGATGGTCCAGTGGAGCAAGCATGGTAGGGAAGAAGCTACGGGAGTTAGAAGAGAAAATGAAACGTGAATGACCTCATCTGTTTGAGTAGATCTTGCATTAACTCCTGTAGCTAGTTGCTTGTTTGTTGTTGTTTTCCAGTTATCTTGAACTCTTGGTTAGTAGCCTCTTGTTGCGAGTTAGAGGTTGCTGGTTGTTTTATACATATCGTGTTTCCCAGTATTGGTTGTTTTGTTGGGATTGTTGCTCAGTTCTGGAGTTTTTCATTGATTTCGAGGATGAAGTCTTATTTTCAGTGGGGGAGAGATGTGAGACCCGAAAGATTATTGGATTAATTGAGTTAATTAATCGGGTTTTGGATAGACCAGATTTGGCGTGAGCAGATCTGGGGTGGACCAGCTTTGGGCTGGTATGCTGGATGAGCATATCGGGTTTCTCTGTATATTGGTGTTTAGAAAAGCTCTGAATAGTTGTAGAGTTCTGCGTAGTATTAGGCAGATTTGGAGAATTGAGAAGTGCTGGTTGGTAACTTCGGCTTCGGTGTTGGTTGATTGTAAGTGAAGTTAGAGGTCAAATCAGGTTGTCACAAGTATTCGGGATACGCTAGTTGAATATCCTGCGCGGGTAGCGAAACGCCGTCATTTGGAGAAATCAGATTTGAGATACGTAAGTTGTTAGCTTTGTGTGAACCGGACTGGTTCGAGGGTTTGGTATAGACCGGTTCTGTGTTGTCTAGACCGGAAGGCAGTGCGATGTCGTTTTGGGGATCAGTGAGCGCTGGTCAGTGCTGGTGTCAGATCTTGTCTTTCAGATGTGGGTGTTTTGGTTAGGAGCAATGTGATGCCGTTATAGACACACGTGTATGAATTGTTGTATTGTGGTGCGACGTCGTTTGGTAGTAGCGCGCTAGTTTAGCGTATGGTCCAGATCTGGAGTGTTACTTAGATCTGAGTGCGTATCAGCTTTGAGCCAATGTTTTCGGTGGTTACTGGTCATCAGATTTGGGAAACTTAAGGTGTATTATAGAGGAATTTGACTGGTCTCGCAATTATTTTCCGACACTTAGAAATATTTCCCGTAACCTTACTCTGTCGCGATACACTAGCTACTGTTCATCGTACCTTATCTTCTCCGATTGCCGGCGTTAGAAGACTCAGATTAGAGCAAGAGTGGTAGCATTGGACTCCTCTTGCCAAGATGTCTCTTCTTATACCTCTTTCGAAGGCTTGGGTTGTCAGGCCTCGTGCTCAACTCAGAGTAAAACCACGCAAACAATAGAGGAAGAAATAAAATAGTGGTTAAAATTTTCGCTTTTGGCCTGACTGAAAGTTAAGATAAATTAAAATACAAAATACTCAAAATATCCCAGTTTACAATCACACAGTACAACAGTACAACATATATCAGATACAAGAACACCAGACTACAACTGGATACAACAAAGCACAGGGCATCCCCCGGCTATCAATACTGATACATATGCTATACGTTAACTGGGACACTCTAACCACCTCCTGGGGCACCTCCAGCTGGGTCAACTCCACGACCAGCTGAGTAACCTAGACAACAAATAGGCAGGCAAACAAACCAAGCCCCAGAAGAACATGGGGTCAAACCCCAGTACGGAGAGCAGCATAAAACAACAAATGAAAAGCAACAAGCAGTATGCAAATGCTATGCATGAATAGCTGAGTACAAACAGAAGCCTACAACCAATGGCAGGGCGCCAGAATCTCGAAGGCAACTCAAAGCTGATCACTGCTCAAAGACAGATAGCAACGGATAACAGTGGCCACAGGGTGTGTGAGTATATGGGAGCTACCCACTCGTCTCAACACATGGCACCAAATGCAAAACACAGCTCAACCCGTTGTTGCCTAACTCATGAGATGTGGGAGCTACCCACTCCGCTCATAGTGGCTAACAGATCCCAGCAGGGATATGAGGCATACGGGAGTTACCCGCTCGTCCTCTAAACAGGCATCCTGGTACGCACAGATCAAGATAACAAGGCACGGCTTAAACAGATCAGAGCTCAATATGACAATGCGTGTATGAAACAGATAAAATGTCCAACACAGAACATATACAACGATGCAAGGCATACACAGCAGCAAGCATAATCACCCATGCTCAATCCAAAGCTGTAAAACAAGCTCACATACGTACCTCAAGTCTTCTGGGCTACAATTACCACAAAGCAGTCCCGAGCAACACAGATCTCACACCTGCTAAGCCAAACACAGATACTAGATCAGGGACAGTAGCACAAAAACTACGAATTGGGAGCTACGAGCTCAACCAAGTCTGTCTACCCTTCTAACACAACAGATGGCTCTAAATGAAGCGCAAGGTAGGATCTTAACACTTACCCAACAAGCTACCTGAACGGCAGAAGCAAAGCCACGCTTATGCTAACAGACTACACAAGGGAGATGTTTTGCAATCTCACCAAGCTTCACGCAAGCTTCCAAAAGCTGTACCAACCGAAGCGTCTCAGCAAGAGGAGTCCAGCGCTACCACTCTTAATTCAGTCGGAGCTGTCTACCGTCGGCAATCGGAGAAGATAAGGTTCGGTGAACAGTAGCTAGGGTATCGCGACAGAATTCGCTATCGGGAAATATTCTAAATGTCGAAGCTGAATAATAAAGAACGAAGGCAAAGTCCTCTATTTAAAGGTCAAATCTGCTCCAATCTGAAGAATAGAACCACTGACACTTAAGTCTCAAAACTAGTTTCCCACTCGGATCAATATCACATCAGATCTGACTCTACGCCAAATCAGATCTCGACTTAACTTAACGACGTCGCACAGAGTCTACTGTCGCATCTAGACACGTCACCCGCTACTCGAATCTGAAATTCTAAACAGCATCGCATCGCAACCACTCAGATCCCATCGAAATCTGAATCTTGCCCGCTAAATTGAACGATGTCGTTCCATTTAATCCAAACGACGTAGTTTAGATATTCGCTACAGAAACACGCTAGCTCACCTCTGGACGCCTGCGATACCAGATTTCATCACCACAACTGAGGGTGATCACCAGCGCTGACCAACACTCAAATCTGATCAGTTCCCTCGGGAATTCTCCAACTTTCCAGATCTGTTTCAAGGACTTAAACGGACCCGATAGCTTCACCAAGCTTACCAGCTCAAAGATAACTCATCCCAGATCTGTTCAAGCCACATATGGTCCATATAAACCCGATTAATTAACTCAATTAATCTTGTAAACTTTCGGGTCTCACATCTCTCCCCCACTAAAACAGGATTTCGTCCTCGAAATCAAACAATTCTAGATCAAGAGTTCAAGATAACTGGGAAAACAAACATAAGCAAACATCTATCGGGAAACAACATAGAACTACCAACCACTGGAATCTGATTTAGTCTTACTCAAACAGATGCGGACACTCACGCTGCATCTTCTCTTTCAGTTCCCACGTATCTTCCTCTCTGTTAGAGTAGATGCCCCACTAGCCAACTTGTGGCGTGTGGGTTTATAGACTCTTGTATATGACAATCTTTATATATGATATTCACATTTATTTATATGGCATTCTTTACTTTCATTTTATGTATGATGATTTACAATTGCGTTGAGTAAAGACCTAGAATGCACTAAAGCGTATGTTAGATGTGATAGTGGGTATGAAGGCTATCATGAAACACATCTAATAGTCGCTGTGTATTCTGAACATGTTCCTAGTCGATTGGGCCGTCAAAATGAGGATAAGGCCGCCCGAGTTCGAGACTAGTATCTGCGATGCGAAGTACCATGTTTCATTGGTAGGGAACATTGTTATGTTCTGAGCATGTAGATAGATAGTGACCTGGTGATCTATCGAACTACCCTCCTTCGGACTTTCCAAGTGGTTACCATTTGTCGAGTGGATAAGTCCGAGGTCTTGGTTGTACTGATTAGTTCTCACGACTCGAAATGTCATTGAGACTCTACATGATAGGCGTCTCACTTTGACCCGTTTTCCGACTCACTTGGGGTCGTAAGGCATCGGGATTGGGTGAGACCCCGATGCATGTAGGAGTCGATGCATCGTTGTCGAGGATTCGCCGCTCGCAGACATGCGTGGATATCCTATGCTATCTGAGGGGATAATAGTGTATAAATCTCTGGCCAGAGTACTAGAAGTGTTTTAGGTAAATGTGTTTACCTAGTTACACTCGCGATGTCACTATTCGATCTCCAAGATGTATGCATAGCTATCGGATCTTTAGCGACTCTCGATTTACCAATGGTCGTTGATCTGATCGGGATATATGGATTGAAAGGACCATACTGTACGCTAACCACGACCAACTGGTTCTTGCAGGCACTATCAGTGATACCTAGGGGATCATGGGGTGATGTTGCTAGACGCTCTTACCATGATCCGATGGGCAAGTCCGGAATTGTGATTCCGGAGCCGCAATGGTTGTGGGCCCACGGCTAGCTGTATCCCTGAATCATTGAGGGTCGCACAAGTACTGGATTCGAGATTCCCGCACGGATACTCAGCTCAATGTTTTGAGCACGAGAAGAGGATTTTGGAGAGTGCGACTTCCTAAAAGTCAACAGGGGTCAAACCGGGGTTTCCCCCTGTTGAGGGGCAAAACGGTCATTTTGCACTGGGGTTCTGAAAAATGGTTTTTCAGATCATAGTGTTCAGTTTTGGAAACTGAAATCGATCGGTCCGATCTGATCGGCGATCGGAGTTACGATGAAGTCTCGGTGGTGGAGATGAACTGAATGTTCAAACGTTGGACCCGGGCCCGTTGGGCCGGTCCAAGTCCAACACTTAAGTCTATTTAATTAGACTAGACCTCATTAACTAGACTAGACTAAGCACTAAACCCTAACCCTAAGAACCGCCTCCCTCCTCTCTCACAAAGAGCCGCCGCCGCCGCCACCACGCACCGCCGCCTCTTCTTCGCCGGAAAATTGTTTCCGGCCAATTCGACGAGGAGAATCCGTCCGTGCAGATCTCGTCAGGCCTTCTAGTGCAAGCTGACGAAGTGTGTCGAATCCGGTCGTGGACCTGATTGGCGTTAACTACCGAAATCTACCGTGAAGTGCCGTTTTCTTTACGAAACCGGTCGGAGCCAGGAACAAGTGCCTGGAAGGTAGTGATTTTGAACACCCTATGAATGACATTAATTGTTAATTGTTTTATCGTATTGATCGCCTCCCGGACATGTTTTTCTGTTCTTCCGCTGCCTCGTCCGGGGGCGCGATCCGGATCCCAAAAGTGGTATCAGGGCCATGGTTTTCGGATCTGATCAATACTATATGCCATATTGTGTCTAATCCTTAATTTTTCATATCGAAAAACCAGAATCGTGGAGTTGAAATCGCAGGGCGCCGCCATGTGCGGTGGCGCCCCCTTTTCTCGCGCACGCGAATGCCGCGACCTGCGAACTGGCTGCGCAAGGGAGGTCGACGCGATGCGCGATGGTTGGCCGATCGTTGTGCACCACTTTGCGCGATCTGGCGCGCCGCTGCTGCGAGTCCTGGCCGGGAGATGTCGAGCGACGTTGCGCCGCTGAGGCGCGCTGTTGCGCGCGGCGTCGCGCGCTGCCGCCGCGATTTTTTTTTTCGTGGTGGTGGCGCCGCCGACCGGCCGCCGCTCCGGCAAGTCTCCGGCGATGTCGTGACGGCTGGTCTGATTTCTTCTAGGTTTTGGTTCGGGCCTCTCCTGGGCAGCCCGTGAAGTTTTCGGGCCGGTATGCGATATCGGGCCCGTTTTGATCGATTTTGAAATTTTAAGATTTTTGGGCCTAGAATTGTTTTAAGCCCAATTTGATACAATTAAAATTAGTAAAATGTGATTTTAATTATGAAATATGATTTTATAATGAAATATGATTTTGTTGATTAAAATTTATTTTTATCGGCAAAATACGATTTTATTATAAAATACGATTTCGTAATTAGAATATGATTTTACGATAAATAATTAGATTATTTAAATTATGCATGTTAATTAGATTAATTGCATGATTGGGGTGATCGAGAGCCGTGCCCATTGTGTTAGGTGTATGCAATAGGTTTTGTATGATTTCGGTTTATTAATATTCGATTATCATTTAAAGTGGGCCTGTTTGTGGCCCGTTCCCACCCCTTGATAAATGTATCCCTTATTTTTCATAGTAAATTTAAATGTAAAATTACTAGATTTAGTGGGAGGACATCCGAAGACGGTGGACGATGACGATCAAGATATTGAAGACCGAATATCTGTAAAACCGGAAAGCTTTGTAATATGATTGCATTGCATATTGCATTACCCCTAGGATTGGACCCAGGTCCGTGGCTGGCAACCACGGACCGCATAGCTCTCGCGATCGATCATCCCAATATTTATTTATATATGTTGATATATAGATTAATTGAATCCGCATGTTGCATGTTTTAAATTAGATTTAAATATGCATGAGACCAAAGTTTTTCAAAAATAAAATCCCTCGTTTTAAATATGATTTAAAACTTATATCAAGATAAAATGTTTATTCGATAAACTAAAGGGTATTTAAAATTGTTTAAATTTCCCCACCTTCCATCAACAATGGGTGTACGTCGATGCTACCCGTATACATGTCCCGGCTCATATTATTGAGGGTGTCATGTATGTCGGAAAGCTGTCCACGCCATTGACAACCGTTGTGAGTCGGTGGAAACTCCCTTTAACGTTGGCTCATATTATTGGGGACGTTAAGGGGACCGTCCTTCACGACTCGACATTGATGGGTCAATCTTGACACGTGATAGTAAACGGCGTCATATTATTGGACCCTTACTGGACGTGAGGTGAATACATGGAGGTTGCACCGGTTGCAATCGGAAACTACCTTTTGGGGGTCATGGATGGCTGATATTATTCGGGTCCATGGTCGCTTGATTGGGTTCCGTGTACCCACTAAAGAAACCTGTTTTCTCGATTTCATTAGAGGGTGGTGAAATCGTTAAAATAGTGGGAGGGTAATTCATAAAACTTAACGACCATGTTTTATGTCTTAGAGTTTATTTAATATATAGTTAGTAATGTATGTCCGTTTTTCCTCTCAGTATTACTGCTTATAAAATGATTTCGATGAAAAACCCGCTCGCTGCTATACTGGATAGCAACAAGTTCATCGGTCTGAACTACCAAGACTGGCTCCGCAACCTCAATTTTGTATTGGCTTCGGAGAAGCTTCTCTATGCGATAGAGAAGACTCCTCTGGATAAACCCCCTGCCGATATCAGCCCTGAGGAGCTGATTACGCTTAACCAATGGCGTGACGACGAGGTTAAAGCTCGGTGCTATGTGATGGCATCGATGTCCAATGAAAT
>KQ999023.1:181645-198225 GCA_001598015.1 Dorcoceras hygrometricum
ACGGCGGTGTCTCCCCGGAAGCCCGGCCGGCCGGGCGGCCGCCACCGACGAAATTTCGAACGGCAGCCGCGCGACGTCGCGCCAAACGCGACACACTGCCGCGCGCAAGAAGCGGCGCTAATGGCACATCGGCCGGCCAGCAGCGGCGCACCTCATGCGCCATCGTCGCCAACCAGCGTCTCGCCCGAGCAGCGCTCCCCGCGCGTCCAGCGCCAGAACTCCTCGCGTGCGGCGGCCGAGGCGCGCGATAGGCGCGCGGTGCAGCGGCCGATCTCTTCGCGTTCGGCGGCCGAGGCGCGTGACAGGCGCGCGGCGCAGCGGCCGATCTCCAAGCGCGATACGGCGCAACATTGCACGACGGGCGGCGATACATGATCGGCCACCGTGCGCTGGACAGGGTCAGCGGTCGCGCGCCATGCGCGACCAGCGCGCAAGCGTCGCGCGCGCTCGTGCACGCGGCGAGGATGATGAGGCGCCGCCATACGAGGCGGCGCCGTGGCGGGCGCGATGTCGATTTTCTTCGTTTCGATTCTGAAATTCAAAGGTTAGATACAATTCAAGAAAAAAGTATTGATCAGATCCGAAAACCATGGCTCTGATACCACTGTTGGGGTCCGGATCACGCCCCCCGACGAGGCAGCGGAAGAACAAAAATTAACAGCCGGGAGACGATCAATACGATAATAAAATACACATCTATGACATTCATAGGGTGTTTAATAGGAATACCTTGTTGGCACTTGTGCCTAGCTCCAATCGGAATTACAATAACGCCGGCTCTTCACGGTAGATTACGGTAGATAACGCCAATCCGGTCCACGACCGGATATGAGACTCCTTCGTCACCCTGCACTAGAAGGCGTGACGAGATCTGCACGGACGGATTCTCCTCATCAAATTGGCCGGAACGAATTCCGGCAAAGCAGCGGCGGCGGCGGCGGCGTGCACCGGGCGGCGGCGGCGAGGCTTATGAGAGGAGAGGAGGCGGCGGCTAGGAGCTTAGGGTTTGCTTAAGTGTGTTGTGAATTCTAGGGTTAATTCTAATTAAATTGAATTAAAGATGGGTTTGGATCCGGCCCAACGGGCCCGGGTCCAACTGGTGAACATTCCGTTCATCCCCATCACCGAGAATTCATCGTAACTCCGATCGCCGATCAGATCAGACGGATCGACTCAGTTTACGAAACTGAATAATATGATTTGAAAAACCATTTTTCAGAACCCCAGTGCAAAATGACCGTTTTGCCCCTCTACAGCGGGAAACCCCGGTTTGACCCCTATTGACTTTTAGGAAGTCCGAGGGACTAAGAATATGTTCATGGTCTATGGGGGTGGTGAACTGAAACTGGAAGGCTACACTGATTCTAGCTTCTAGTGTGACGTGGATGATTCGAAATCAACCTCTGGATTTGTATTCATGCTCAATGGTGGTGCTGTCTCTTGGAAGAGTTCCAAGCAAGACACCATTGCGGATTCAACCACTGAGGCTGAGTGCATTGCAGCATCAGCTGCTGCTAAGGAGGCCGTTTGGATAAGGAATTTCGTCCCAGAGTTGGGCGTCATTCCTAATGGAGTTGGTCCAGTCCTGGTGTACTGCGACAACACGGGTGCCGTTGCGCAAGCAAATGAGCCTAGGTCTCACCAAAGATCCAAACACATACTGAGGAAATACCACATAATCCGGGATATTGTGGCTAGAGGTGACATAGCAGTTGAGAGAGTCGCCTCTGCGGACAACGTTGCTGATCCACTTACGAAGCCCTTGCCAGGACCCTTGTTTGAAAAACATCGCGAAATAATGGGACTGCGTTTGATGAGTAGTTGGCTTTAGGGCAAGTGGGAGATTGTTAGAGTAGATGCCCAACTAGCCAACTTGTGACGTGTGGGTTTATAGACTCTTGTATATGACAATATTTATATATGATATTCGCATTTATTTATATGGCATTCTTTACTTTCATTGTATGTATGATGATTTACAATTGCGTTGAGTAAAGACCTAGAATGCACTAAAGCGTATGTTAGATGTGATAGTGGGTATGACGGCTATCATGAAACACATCTAATAGTCGCTGTGTATTCTGAACATGTTCCTAGTCGATTGGACCGTCAAAATGAGGATAAGGCCGCCCGAGTTCGAGACTAGTATCTGCGATTCGAAGTACCATGTTTCATTGGTAGGGAACATTGTGATGTTCTGAGCATGCAGATAGATAGTGACCTGGTGATCTATCGAACTACCCTCCTTCGGACTTTCCAAGTGGTTACCATTTGTCGAGTGGATAAGTCCGAGGTCTTGGTTGTACTGATTAGTCCTCACGACTCGAAACGTCATTGAGACTCTACATGATAGGCGTCTCACTTTGACCCGTTTGCCGACTCACTTGGGGTCGAAAGGCGTCGGGATTGGGTGAGACCCCGATACTAGTCTCGAACTCGGGCGGCCTTATCCTAATTTTGACGGCCCAATCGACTAGGAACATGTTCAGAATACACAACGACTATTAGATGTGTTTCATGATAGCCATCATACCCACTATCACATCTAACATACGATTAAGTGCATTCTAGGTCTTTACTCAACGCAATTTCCTCTCTCACAAAGAGCCGCCGCCGCCGCCTCCACGTGCCGCCGCCTCTTCTTCGCCGGAAAATTGTTTCCTGCCAATTCGACGAGGAGAATCCGTCCGCGCAGATCTCGTCAGGCCTTCTAGTGCAGGCTGACGAAGGAGTGTCGAATCCGGTCGTGGACCTGATTGGCGTTAACTACCGCAATCTACCGTGAAGTGCCATTTTCTTTACGAAACCGGTCGGAGCCAGGCACAAGTGCCAGGAAGGTAGTGATTTTGAACACCATGAATGACATTATTTGTTAATTGTTTTATCGTATTGATCGCCTCCCGGACATGTTTTTCTGTTCTTCTGCTGCCTCGCCGGGGGGCGCGATCCGGATCCCAACACTCTCTACCATGCTTGCTCCACTGGACCATCACCAAAGGAATGGTCTTTTTCCTCAGCTGTTTCCCTTTTCTATCCAAGATCTGTAAGGGATATTCCACATAACTCAAAGTCCGATCTAGCTCTACCTCGTCAGTTCTCAATACATGTGACGGATCTGGCTCTTACTTCCTCAATATCGACACATGAAAAACATCATGCAAGGAAGACAAATCTGGCGGCAACAACAGCCGATAATCCAAAGGACCAATATTATCAACAATCTCATAGGATCCAACATAACGAGGAGCTAACTTTCCCTTGAGACCAAATCTCATAACACTGCGAAAAGGAGAAACTTTGAAGAAAACCAAATCACCAACCTGAAATTCTAAAGGCCTACGCCTCTTATTCGCATAACTAGCTTGGGGATCTTGTGCAGCTTTCATTCGCTGGCGAATCAGATCTACTTGATCTCTCATCTACTGCACAAATTATGGATAAGATAGCTGCTTCTCCACCACTTCTTCCCAACACACAGGCAATCTACACTTTCTGCCATACAAAGCTTCAAATGGTACCATACCAATCGTGACCTGATAGTTGTTATTGTAGGAAAATTCAACCAATGACAACGAATCTTGACAGCTACCACTAAAATCCATCACAACAGCTCTCAACATATCCTCTAAAATCTGGATAGTCCTCTCAGATTGGCCATATGTCTGGGGATGATACGCTGTGCTCATCGCCAAACTGGTACCCAAAGCTGTTTGCAAGCTCTTCCAAAACCTGGAAGTAAACCTTGGATCACGATCTAAAACAATAGAAACTGGCACACCTGCAATCTCACCACAAAATCTATGTACAGCTTCGCCATCTTCTTCAAAGAATAGGTCATACTATAAGGGAAGAAGTGAGCAGACTTCGACAATTTGTCTATAACTACCCACACAGCATCACACCCTCTACTGGAAAGAGGCAAATGTGTCACAAAATCCATTGCTATGTGCTCCCAATTCCATTGGGGAATCTCCAAACTCTGCAATAAACCACCAGGTCTCATCCTCTCGGCCTTAACTTGCTGACAATTCAGACAACGGGCCACAAAATCAGCAACATCACTTTTCAAACCTGCCCACCAGTAATGCTGTTTCAAGGCATAATACATCTTCCTTGTACCAGGATGAACACTGTGTCTACTACAGTGCACTTATCTTAAGATCTCATCCTTCAAATCAATCAGATTTGGCACAACCAACCTGCCACGAAATCTCAAACAACCATCAGACAAGACAGAATAAACCTCAATCTGTCCATCTCTCACCTTTAGCTTCAACTCATGAATAGATGGATCTGTTCTCTGAGCTGCTCTAACATTCGCAACAATCTATGGCTCAACTTGAAAAGAAGACACCACAACATAATCCTCACCTGGGTAAAATCGCCAACCAGTAGTGCTTAGATTCTCATGGACCTTCGAAATCTGCGTCGAAGCTAGCATCGCCACTTGAGTCTTTCTGTGCAACGCATCAGAAACTATATTCATCTTCTCAGGCTAATATTGGATCTCACAATCAAAATCCTTAAGAAGGTCCATCTACCTTCGCTGTCTCATGTTCAAATCTCATTGATAAAATATGCGTCGAAGCTAGCATCGCCACTTGAGCTTTTCTGTGCAACGCATCAGAAACTATATTCATCTTCTCAGGCTAATATTGGATCTCACAATCAAAATCCTTAAGAAGGTCCCATCTACCTTCGCTGTCTCATGTTCAAATCTCATTGATAAAATAGGTACTGAAGGCTCTTGTGGTCTGAATACACCACAAACTGCTCGCCATACAGATAGTGGCGCCAAATCTTCAAGGCAAAAACCACTGCTGCCAACTCCAAATCATGAACTGGGTAACGAGTCTCATGCGGTTTCAACTGACGAGAAGCATACGCAATGACTCGACTATTATACATCAACACACAACCCAATCCATTCAAGGAAGCATCTACACAAACCACAAAACCACCTGAACCACACGGCAAAGCTAACACAGGCGCTGAAGTTAGCTTCTCTTTGAGCAACAGAAATCTGTTCTCACACTGCTCAGTCCAAACAAACCTCTTGTCCTTCTGAGTCAACTGCGTCATCGGCTTAGCTATACTAGAGAATCCCTCTATAAAACGCCTATAATAGTCAGCCAAACCCAAGAAACTACGTCTCAGAAACATCCTTGGGACGCTCCCAGATAACAACATCTTCAACTTTACTGGGATACATAGAAATACCTGCAGCTGAAACAACATGACCCAGAAATACAACTATGTCCAACCAAAACTCGCACTTGGAGAACTTAGCATACAGCTGCGAGTCTCGAAGCGTCTGAAGAACCAACTTCAAATGCTCTTTGTGCTGCATCGGAGTCTTAGAGTACACCAAAATGTCATCGATAAACACAATCACAAACTAATCGATGAACTCCCTAAAGACTCGATTCATCAGGTCCATGAAAACTGCGGGGCATTCGTCAAACCAAAAGGCATAACAAAAACTCATAATGCCCATACCTCGTACGAAACGCAGTCTTCGTAACATCTTGCTCTCGAATGCGCAACTGATGGTACCCCGAACATAGATCGATCTTAGAAAACACAGCCGAACCCTGAAGCTGATCAAACAAGTCATCGATCATTGGCAAAGGGTACTTATTCTTCACTGTCGCCTTATTCAATTGTCTAAAGTCGATGCACATCCTCATCGATCCATCCTTCTTCTTAACAAACAAGATAGGCGCTCCCCAGGGTGACATGCTAGGTCTAATGAAACATTTCTCCAACAAATCGCTAAGTTGTACCTTAAGCTCCCTCAACTCAGCAGGCGCTAAACGATACGGGCTCTCGAGATAGGAGCTGTACCAGGTACCAACTCAATGCTGAAGTCTATCTCCCTCTTCAGAGGAAAACCAGGAATATCCTCCGGAAAAATATCCGGGAAATTACAAACAACGAGAACGTCACTAATCTCTACGCGCGAAGAAGAAGACGCATCCAAAGCATATATCATAAATCCAGCGTTCTTCAACGACACGGGCTAAAAATTTCCATCGCAGAAAAGGAATCTTTGATCGGGAATCAAAACCATAGAAGCCCCACTTCTTGCCCGACCGAGGCCTAAAACTCACAACTCGATGGAAACAGTCCATGGTGTCTCTCTAACCAGACAACACATCCATTCCTACTATGAAATCGAAATCCCACATCACAAGCCTAATCAGGTTGGCTAACAACACATTATCACCAAACCTAAGAACACCATTCAACAAAGTCTCCTGGGAGTGCAGGCTCGCGCCGACAGGGGTTGCAACAGACACAACATCACACAAAACAGTGGTATGCAAACCATGCTCAACCACAAATGCATCGGCAATAAACGAATTTGATGCTCCTGTATCAAACAACACACACGCAGGAAAATCAAAAACAAAGCAAGTACCTGCAATCACTCCTGTTGGCGTGCCCTCCGCTTGCTCCCTCGTCATGGCATTCACTTGGGACACCTGAGGTCCTGAAAACTGGGGCTGGGAAGACTGTACAAACCGCGAAGGACCAGGATTCTGGAACGACCTAAACTGGGGCTCTCCCAACCTCTGCTACGGAGAAGGAAAAGAACGACCTCTAGACGATCCACCTCGACCCTACGGTGGGGCGGCGGTATGCTGAGATCCAGACAAAGGACAAACTCTCGCAAAGTGTCCATACTGTCCACAAACATTGCACGAACCTTGCACGCCTACACACTGCGCCGTAGGATGCTTTCCTCCACACTGGCCACAAAACTCAACCTTGGAACTAATACCACTGCTAGAACTACCCGAGCCAGAAGAACTAGAACTAGACTTCTTCTTAAACTGACGACCACGAGGTCTAAACCTATGGTGTCCAGACTGCTGGACTACTTGCTGCTGGGGTGGCTGGGATGACTGCACAGACTGTGAAGGTTGCACCCCCGAAACAATGGGACGGTTACCTTGCACCACTTGCGGCCTAACTCGAGACCTACGATTCTGCAGTCCTTCATCCATAGCATTGTCCACCGCATCCGCATAACTCGTCGGTGAACCCGCCAACACCAAAAAATACAACTCCTCATTCAGTCCTTCCAAAAACTTGTTCCTCTTTGCCCTCTCACGGCCAGAAACATGTGGAACATACGCAAGAAGAGAAGAAAACCTACGAGAATACTCTCCCACGGACATAGATCCCTGCACAAGGTTATCAAACTCATGCTCTCTGGCATTCACAAAGGATTCCAGGACGTACTCCTGACGGAAGGTAGTACAAAAACTGTTCCACGACATACCTACACCTGTCTCCTCGAGAGTCCTCGAAGCGCCTCTCCACCAACGCTCGGCACCTCTCCTCAACTGAAACGTAGCCAAACTCAGCCTACGCTCGTCTTCATACCTAACACGGTCAAACAAACCGGTAATGTGCTACAACCAGGACTCTGCATCGGAACTAGATTCATCACCATTAAACATCTGAGGGTTCATCCGCTGAAACCTCGCCATCACCAGTTCCATGTCGTCCACACAGGCTGCCAGCTCATCAACCTCAATCTCAACCTGTCTATCACGACCACGACGAGGAATACTACGCTGCATTTCCTCGTTCTGACCTTCGGACTCTTCCGAAATCTGCCCTCTATCTCTACCCCTATGTGTAGGCGGCATCTACGAAGGTACTAAGAGGGTAAGATCACACAGCAACAAATAAATCACATAGCACATAATTCACATAGTAATGCACATGAAACAAGCAACACTGTGCCTAGACTCAAGTTTGGTCAAAAGAAATCAAGCTTATCCCAGCTTAAGCTCTGATACCAAAAATGTCAGGCCTCGTGCTCAACTCAGAGTAAAACCACGCAAACAATAGCGGAAGCAATAAAATATTGGTTAAAATTTTCGCTTTTGGCCTGAGTGAAAGTTAACATAATTTAAAATACACAATACTCAAAATATCTCAGTTTACAATCACACGGTACAACAGTACAGCATATATCAAATACAAGAACACCAGACTACAAATAGATACAACAAAGCATAGGGTATCCCCCGGCTATCAATACTGATACATATATGCTACACGCTAACTGGGACACTCTAAACACCTCCGTGGGCACCTTAAGCTGGGTCAACTCCATGACTAGCTGAGTAACCTGGGAAACCTGGACAACAAACAGGCAGGCAAACAAACCAAGCCCCAGAGGGACATGGGGTCAAACCCCAGTACGGAGTGCAGCATAAAACAGCAAATGGAAAGAGCAGTATGCAAATGCTATGCATGAACAGCTGAGTACAAACAGAAGGCTACAACCAATGGCAGGGAGCCAGAATCTCGAAGGAAACTCAAATATGATCACTGCTCAAAGACAGATAGCAACGGATAACAGTGGCCACAGGGTGTGTGAGTATATGGGAGCTACCCATTCGTCTCAACACATGGCACCAGATGCAAAACACAGGTCAACCCGTTGTTTCCAAAGTCATGAGATGTGGGAGCTACCCACTCCGCTCATAGTGGCTAACAGATCCCAGCAGGGATATGAGGCATACGGGAGTTAACCGCTCATCCTCTAAACAGGCATACTGGTATGCACAGATCAAGATAACAAGGCACGACTTAAACAGATCAGAGCTCAATATGACAATGCGTGTATGCAACAGATAAAATGTCCAACACAGAACATATACAAAGATGCAAGGCATACACAGCAGCAAGCATAATCACCCATGCTCAATCCAAAGCTGTAAAACAAGCTCACATCCGTACCTCAAGTCTTCTGAGCTACAATTACCACAAAGCAGTCCCGAGCAACACAGATCTCACACCTGCTAAGCCAAACACAGATACTAGATCAGGGACAGTAGCACAGAAACTACAAGTTGGGAGCTATGAGCTCAACCAAGTCTGTCCTACCCTTCTAACACAACAGAAGGATCTAAACGAAGCGCAAGGTAGGATCTTAACACTTACCCAACAAGCTACCTGAACGGCAGAAGCAAAGCCACGCTTATGCTAAAAGACTACACAAGGGAGATGTTTCGCAATTTCACCAAGCTTTACGCAAGCTTCCAAAAGCTGTACCAACAGAAGCATCTCAGCAAGAGGAGTCCATCGCTACCACTCTTACTTCAGTTGGTGCTGTCTACCATCGGCAATCGAAGAAGATAAGGTTCGGTGAACAGTAGCTAGGATATCGCGACAGAATTCGCTATCGAGAATATTCTAAATGTCAAAGCTGAATAATAAAGAACGAAGGCAAAGTCATCTATTTAAAGGTCAAATCTTCTCCAATCTGAAGAACAGAACCCACCTACCCTTAAGTCTCAAAACCAGTTTCTCACTCGGATCTGAATCTCACATCAGATATGACTCTACGCCAAAGCTTATCTCGACTTAACCAAACGACGTCGCACAGAGTCTACTGTCGCATCTAGACACGTCACCCGCTACTCGAATCTGAAATGCTAAACAATTGCATCGCAACTACTCAGATCCCATCGAAATCTGAATCTCGCCCGCTAAACCAAACTTTGTCGTTCCAACTAATCCAGATGACGTAGTTTAGCTATTCGCTATAGAAACACGCTAGCTCACCTCTGGATGCCTGCGATACCAGATTTCATCACCACAACTGAGCGCGATCACCAACGCTGATCAACACTCAAATCTTATCAGTTCCCTCGGGAATTCTCCAACTATCCCGATCTGTTTCAAGGACTTAAACGGACCCGATAGCTTCACCAATCTTACCAGCTCAAAGATAAATCATCACAGATCTGTTCAAGACAAATCTGGCCTATATAAACTCGATTAATTAACTCAATTAATCTTGTAAACTTTTGGGTCTCACATGGTTTAAGCTGGAAGAAGATCGCGAAAGTATCTACCTTGTGTAGTCTGTTAGCATTTCGGTAGATTTGCTTTTCCGTTCAGGTAGTGCTTTGGGTAAGAGCTAGATCCTCCATTAAGCTTCATTTAGAGCTGTCTGTTGTGCTAGAAGGGTAGGATAGAGCTGGTGGAGCTCGTAGCTCCCAGTTCGTAGTTCTGTGCTACATTCCTTGATTTTTATTGTTGTTATTTGGCCAATCAGGTGGCATATTTGAGTTTCTCGGGATTTTGTTGTGGTAATTGTAGCTCAAAAAACTAAGGTACGGATGAGAGCTTATGATTACAACTTTGAGATGGACTTGTGTATAAATGGCGTGTGCTGTTATGTTGATCAGTGTGTATGTTGTTACTTCTGTGATGTTTCTTGCATCTGTTTGTATATGTTATCTTGCAAGCTGTTATTATGCATACATGCATATCATGTTGTTCTGATCATTCCTTTTGTGAGCCTTATTAACAGCCTGCTGTGAGAACCTCTGATCTGTTGTTATTTGCTGTTGAGCTAATCCTTGTTGACAGGGTGCATGTGATTGAGCGCCTGGGTAGATCCCAGTTCTCTCATATGTGATATGGCCTTCCTGTTAGAGTAGATGCCCAACTAGCCAACTTGTGGCGTGTGGGTTTATAGACTCTTGTATATGACAATCTTTATATATGATATTCGCATTTGTTTATGGCATTCTTTACTTTCATTGTGTTGTATGATGATTAACAATTACGTTGAGTAAAGACCTAGAATGCGCTATAGTGTATGTTAGATGTGATAGTGGGTATGACGGCTATCATGAAACACATCTAATAGTCACTGTGTATTCTGAATTAGTTCCTAGTCGATTGGGCCATCAAAATGAGGATAAGGCCGCCCGAGCTTGAGACTAGTATCTGCGATGATTAACAATTACGTTGAGTAAAGACCTAGAATGCGCTATAGTGTATGTTAGATGTGATAGTGGGTATGACGGCTATCATGAAACACATCTAATAGTCACTGTGTATTCTGAATTAGTTCCTAGTCGATTGGGCCATCAAAATGAGGATAAGGCCGCCCGAGCTTGAGACTAGTATCTGCGATGCGAAGTATCATGTTTCATTGGTAGGGAACATTGTGATGTTCTGAGCATGCAGATGGATAGTGACCTGGTGATCTATCGAACTACCCTCGTTCGGACTTGCCAAGTGGTTACCATTTGTCGAGTGGATAAGTCCGAGGTCTTGGTTGTACTGATTAGTCCTCACGACTCGAAACGTCATTGAGACTCTACATGATAGGCGTCTCACTTTGACTCGTTTGCCGACTCACTTGGGATCGTTAGGCGGCGGGATTGGGTGAGACCCCGATGCATGTAGGAGTCGATGCTTCGTTGTCGAGGATTCACCGCTTGCAGACATGCGTGGATATCCTATGCTATCTAAGGGGATAATAGTGTATAAATATCTGGCCAGAGTACTAGAAGTGTTTTAGGTAAATGGGTTTACCTAGTTACACTCGCGATGTCACTATTCGATCTCCAAGATGTATGCATAGCTATCGGATCTCTATCGACTCTCGATTTACCAATGGTCGTTGATCTGATCGGAATATATGGATTGAAAGGACCGTACTGTACGCTAACCACGACCAACTGGTTCTTGGAGGCACTATCAGCGATACCTAGGGGATCATGGGGCGATGTTGCTAGACGCTCTAACCATGATCCGATGGGCAAGTCCGGGATTTTGATTCCGGAGCCACAATGGTTGTGGGCCCACGGCTAGCTGTATCCCTGAACCATTGAGGGTCACACAAGTACTGGATTCGAGATTCCCACATGGATACTCAGCTCAATGTGTTGAGCATAGGAGGATGATTTTGGAAGTGCGACTTCCTAAAAGTCAACAGGGGTCAAATCGTGATTTCCGCTGTTGAGGGGAAAACGGTCATTTTGCACTGGGGTTCTGAAAAATGGCTTTTCAGATCATAACATTCAGTTTTGGAAACTGAGCCAATCGGTTCGATCTGATCGTCGATCGGAGTTATAATGAAACCGTAATGAATTAAACGAACCGAATGTTCACATATGGACTTGGGCCTGACCCAAGTCCAATGGGCCGGTTCAAGCCCAAGTATATTTAATATACACTAATGTGATTAGGGCTTGAGTAATTTCATTACATCACAACCTAAACCTAGCCCTAAGCTAGAGAAGCCGCCGCCCCACTCCACGCCTCCTACCTCTCGGCCGCCGCCGGTTGCCACGCGCCGCCGCCGCCCGCCGTTGATTGATCGGACTTGATCCGATCAGTTTTTCGAGGAGAATCCGTCCGCGCTGATCTCGTCAGGCCTTCTAGTTCAGGCTAACGAAGGAGTCTCCCTTCCGGTCTTGGACCTGATTGACGAATCTACCGCCGCCTACCGTGAAGAGCCGGTCTTCTTGTAATTCCGGTTGGAGCCAGGCGCAAGTCGCCAGCAAGGTAACTTCCTAAACGCCCTATGAATGGTTCATAGTATGCAGTAGATTAAAAATTTTATTGAACGTTTCCCGGCCTAATTTTATTCTTTCGCTGCCTCGCCGGGAGACGGGATCCGGATCCGCCACGGTTCCCCAACAGTGGTATCAGAGCACAGGCTCGGATCCTTCAATACAATACTGCCATATTGCATCTTAATCTCGATTTTCAGATTGGACAACAAAAAAAATTCTTGGCTCCGGCAGCGGCGCCGCCGCGCATGGCGGCGCCCCGTCCCCGCGCGCATGGCGGCCGCGCATGTTGCGCGGCCGATGGGTGCTGCTATGCGCAAACTGTTGCGCCAATGGAGGGCCGGCCAGATGCTGCTGCTCCGCACCACTATTGCTGTCGATGGGCTGGGACGTGCGGCCTAGCGCCGCACGATGTACAGCGCAATATGCGCGCTGCCCTGAAGATCACGATGTGCGGCCTTGCGCCGCATGTCATGCAGGCGGCGGCCGCCGTCCGATCTTTTCGCGGCAGTGTTGCGACCAGATTTGTCTCCTTGGGTTTTCGGGCCTATCCCGGATGGGCCGAGGAGTTTACGGGCCAATATTCGATATTGGAGCCAATTTTGGTCAATTTTGAAATTTTGAGATTTTGGGCCCAAAATTGTTTTTGGCCCAATATGATGCAATTAAAATTTCAAAATACGATTTTGATTGTAAAATATGATTTTATAATGAAATATGATTTTGTTGATTAAAATTTGATTTTATCGACAAAATACGATTTTATTATAAAATGTGATTTTATGATTAAAATATGATTTTGCGATAAATAATTTGATTATTTATATTTATGCAAATTAATTAGATTGATTGCATGATTGGGATGATCGAGAGCCATGCCCCAAGGTGTTAGGTGTATGCGATAGGTTTTTATGATTTCGGTTTGTAAATATTATTGATTATCATTTTAAGTGGGCCTGTTTGTGGCCCGTTCCCACCCCTTGAAAAATGTATCCCTTATATGTCATGGTATATTTAAATGTAAATTACTAGATTTAGTGGGAGGACATCCGAAGACGGTGGACAATGACGATCAAAATATATTGAAGACCGAAGATCTCTAAAACCGGAAGCAAATGTAATAGGATTGCATTGCATATTGCATTTCACCTAGGATTGGACCCAGGTCCGTGATTGGCAACCACGGACCGCATAGCTCTCGCGATCGATCATCCCAATGTTTATATATGTGATATATGTTAGAGTAGATGCCCAACTAGCCAACTTGTGACGTGTGGGTTTTATAGACTCTTGTACAAACAATCTTTATATATGATATTCGCAATCTTTTATATGGCATTCTTTACTTTCATTATGTGTGTAATGATTTACAATTGCGTTGAGTAAAGACCTAGAATGCACTAAAGCGTATGTTAGATGTGATAGTGGGTATGACGGCTATCATGAAACACATCTAATAGTCGCTGTGTATTCTGAACATGTTCCTAGTCAATTGGGCCGTCAAAATGAGGATAAGGCCACCATAGTTCGAGACTGGTATCTGCGATGCGAAGTACCATGTTTCATTGGTAGGGAGCATTGTGATGTTCTGAGCATGCAGATAGATAGTGACATGGTGATCTATCGAACTACCCTCCTTCGGACTTTCCAAGTGGTTACCATTTGTCGAGTGGATAAGTCCGAGGTCTTGGTTGTACTGATTAGGATTTACCAATGGTCGTTGATCTGATCGGGATATATGGATTGAAAGGACCGTACTGTACGCTAACCACGACCGACTGGTTCTTGCAGGCACTATCAGTGATACCTAGGGGATCATGGGGCGATGTTGCTAGACGCTTTACCATGATCCGTTGGGCAGGTCCGGAATTGTGATTCCGGAACCACAATGGTTGTGGGCCCACGGCTAGCTGTATCCCTGAATCATTGAGGGTCACACAAGTACTAGATTCGATAATCCCGCACGGATACTCAGCTCAATGTGTTGAGCACGAGAAGAGGATTTCGGGAAGTGCGACTTCCTAAAAGTCAACAGGGGTCAAACCGGGATTTGACTCTGTTGAGGGGCAAAACGGTCATTTTGAAAATTAGGGTTAGATGATCTGAAAAATTTTTTTTCATATCATAACATTCAGTTTTGGAAACTGAGTCGATCGGTCCGATCTGATCGGCCATCGGAGTTACGATGAGGTCGCAGCAATGGATATCGTCATTTGGACCCGGGCCCGATGGGCCGGTCCAAGTCCATTGTTAAGTCTATTTAATTATGATTATTAGACTTGATTAACACAATGTAACTCACAACTCTCATCTCTCAAAAAAACCCTAAATATAATTGCTCCACACGCCGCCTCCTCTAGTGCAGCCTAGTTTTTCGAGGAGTATCCGTTCGTGCTGATCTCGTCAGGGCTTCTAGTGCAGCCTGACGAAGGAGTCTCGGATCTGGTCGTGGACCGGATTGGCGTAAACTATCGCAATCTACCGAGAAGATCCGGGTTCTTGAAACACCGGTTGGAGCCAGGCACAAGTGCCAGCAAGGTAGCAATTCTAAAACTCCCTATGTATGACGATTACTGTAATTGTCTGATTTTTCGTATTGATCGCCTCCCGGCACCTGTTTCTTGTTCTTCCGCTGCCTCGCCGGGGGGCGGATCCGGATCCACAACAGTGGTATCAGAGCCAGTGTTTCCCGGATCTGATCATACGGAATTGCCTTATTGTATTTAACTTATTGAATTTCAGATCAAAACAGCCGAGAAATCGCCGCATATCGACCGCCCGGCGCCGCCGCGAGCGGCGGCGCCGCCGCCTCCTTCTCCTCTCTCTCACGCCGCCGCCGCCGTGCGCCTCCCGCCGCCGCCACTTCGCCGGAAATTGTTCCGGCCTAGTTTTTCGAGGAGTATCCGTTCGTGCTGATCTCGTCAGGGCTTCTAGTGCAGCCTGACGAAGGAGTCTCGGATCTGGTCGTGGACCGGATTGGCGTAAACTATCGCAATCTACCGAGAAGATCCGGGTTCTTGAAACACCGGTTGGAGCCAGGCACAAGTGCCAGCAAGGTAGCAATTCTAAAACTCCCTATGTATGACGATTACTGTAATTGTCTGATTTTTCGATTGATCGCCTCCCGGCACCTGTTTCTTGTTCTTCCGCTGCCTCGCCGGGGGGCGGATCCGGATCCACAACAGTGGTATCAGAGCCAGTGTTTCCCGGATCTGATCATACGAATTGCCATAATTGTATCTAACTTGTTGAATTTCAGAATCGGAAAATCAAAACATTGATCCGGCCGCCGGGCCGCCGCCTTGCACGGCGGCGCCTCACTCCCAAGCGCATGAACGCACGCGCTAGCGCGACTGTCGCGCGACGCCTGCGCGCGATGTGTGGCCGTTGATCGATGCTCGATGCTGGCTGGACGAGCGCCGCTGCGCGCCTGGTCGCGCACGGTGGAAGCGCGCTGGCCGCGCCAAGTTGCGATGGCGAAGCGCCGCTGCCCGATGCTTGCGACGATGGTGGCCGCGACGTTGCGCGCGCTGGCAGCACGCTGGCCATGCACCCGCCGCGCGAAGCGGCCGATTCGTTGCATCGCTGGGCGCCGCTCCTGCCGAGACGCTGCGCGCTGGTTGGGCGCTTGTCGCGCGATGGTGCGCGCGTTGCCGCCGCGAGTTCTTCGTGGTGGCGGCGCCGCCGTCGCCGGCCGCCGCTCCGGCGATGCTCCGGCGATGTCGTGACGGCTGGCCTGATTTCTTCTAGGGTTTGGTTCGGGCCTGTCCCGGGCAGCCCGTGAAGTTTTCGGGCCGGTATGCGATGTCGGGCCCGATTTTGATCGATTTTGAAATTTTAAGATTTTGGGCCTAAAATTGTTTTAAACCCAATATTGATACAATTAAAATTAGTAAAATGTGATTTTAATTATGAAATGTGATTTTGTAATAAAATATGATTTTGTTGATTAAAATTTGTTTTATCGACAAAATGCGATTTTAATATAAAATGCGATTTCGTAATTAGAATATGATTTTACGATAAATAATTAGATTATTTAAAATTATGCATGTTAATTAGATTAACTGCATGATTGGGGTGATCGAGAGCCGTGCCCAATGTGTTAGGTGTATGCAATAGGTTTTATTTGATTTCGGTTTTTTAATATATTTGATTATCATTTAAAGTGGGCCTGTTTGTGGCCCGTTCCCACCCCTTGATAAATGTATCCCTTATCTGTCATAGCAATTT
>KQ999024.1:0-12934 GCA_001598015.1 Dorcoceras hygrometricum
GTACCTATGGCTTTACAGTTTATGCATAGAAGATTTCATAGGAATGACATAAAGTCTATAATAATTTTGGATACCTATTTTAAAAAGTTGAGATTGATACCACTAGACTTTTAAAAATTCCATGGAAATCTAATTGGATACCACCATACTTTAATGGAGTTCATAAATGTCTGAATTGAATACATCTGGATTTCTAAAATCCATTGAAATCTATGTAAGTAATATCGATTTCGATTTAAATGCTAATTTTCTCATAAATTTATTAAATAAATTACAGAAATAAATATTTTATTTTGCTCTTATTTAAAGAATGCTTAGTAGGACAAAAAAATTGTTTGAAATAGTGCTAATGTATTTGAAGCTACCAGTTATGGGACAAGAGTTACAACCCGAAGACAGGATTGGGCTGGTAATATATTACAACCTTCGCTAATCCTTAAACAGAAACGAAAAAATAATAAAAATAATATTTAACAGTTGACTTGGTACTAGAAAAACATGACTTTTTTTAAAAATATAGTAAAAATAAATAAAAATAAGAAAATAAGGTAAATAGGAGGAGTTTGCAAAACTACTGCAAACCTCTATCATAAACAGCGGACGCTACAATTTAAATGCCAGTGGACACTGTAGTTTTGGTTTTATTTTTTAAATTTATTTAAATTAAAAAAAAAAAAGAAAAAATACAAAAAAAAAAATAAGAAAAACTGCATCTTCAGCTGAGCGAGCACCAGAGTAGTTTTTTTTTTGTCTTTTTGTTTTTTTAAAATAAATATTATTTATTTATATATATTAAGATTCAATTAAAAAATATTGTTTTAAAAAATAAATAAATATTTGTGCGGTTTCAGTATAATCCATCCATATTGGTTTTCTTGGAGGAAATCCAATTCAAATTATTTCAATTGCTTGAATAATTTGATGTAATCAAATTGTCTGCTGTTGTCGTAATAAACAAGCAGCTTCTGTATTTTGAGTCGCATATAAAATTGGTTTAGTTCTACCTATAAAACTAATAACATAATATGAATTAATTTTTTTTCGTATTGTAATTGTTATTTGTAAGTTTCACTAAGCATATGAACGTGAGATATAAGGATTTTTTTTATTAATTTAAATAAATTTTAAAAAAAACTGCAACATTCGGCAACAGCGGAAGCTACATTTAAATTGCAGCGCATGCGGCAATTTTTTTTATTTATTTAATTTTTTTAAAAATATATATTATTTCGTGAATTTGAAATTGATGAAATTGAAAAATATGTATTATTTTGTTTTAAAAAATAAATAAATATTTGTAGTGTGTTTCACTGTAATCCATCCATATTAGTCACGCACTGCATTTCCTCCAATACAACCAATATGAATGGATTACAGTGAAACACACTATAAATATTTATTTATTTTTTAAAATAAAATAATATATATTTTTCAATTTCATCAATTTCAAATTCACGAAATAATATATATTTTTAAAAAAATTAAATAAATAAAAAAAATTGCCGCATGCGCTGCAATTTAAATGTAGCTTCCGCTGTTGCCGAATGTTGCAGTTTTTTTTAAAATTTATTTAAATTAATAAAAAAAATCCTTATATCTCACGTTCATATGCTTAGTGAAACTTACAAATAACAATTACAATACGAAAAAAAATTAATTCATATTATGTTATTAGTTTTATAGGTAGAACTAAACCAATTTTATATGCGACTCAAAATACAGAAGCTGCTTGTTTATTACGACAACAGCAGACAATTTGATTACATCAAATTATTCAAGCAATTGAAATAATTTGAATTGGATTTCCTCCAAGAAAACCAATATGGATGGATTATATAAATAAATTAAAAAAACCAAAAACATCTACCCCATTTATTTTGGTTCACACTCCAAGAAAGATTTTCGCGTGGTTTGATGTGAGAGAGAGAGAGAGAGAGAGAGAGTGAAAGGCTGAAAAGGGTGCCATTGTTTTGTGAGCCCAGCATAGTTATGACTCAAGACTTCGACTTTTTGGGGTTTGCAAGCTTCCTGAACACGGCATGGAAGACTCCAAAGCTGTCGTTTTTTGAGGGTCTGCAAGTTTCTGTGCAAAAGAGAGACGAAGAAGAAGACCAATGATTCTTGCTGAAGAGTTTCTTTTCACCCTTTTTCCTTGTAGGTTCGTTTTTCGCTTCAGTTTGACTTTTTCTTTATTGATTGTGTGATTTTGGCGTTCTTGCTAAGTTTGCAATCTGTTTGTTTCATTGAGCGACTGCGGATACGCGTGATTTATATGGAGATGGTGCTTGTTTATTCTTGATTTGCGCTTTGCAGTTCATTTAAAAAAAAAAGAAAAAGGTATGTCATCTTGAATTTGATTTTAAACGAGGATTGATTATATTTGAGCAGCAGTTTATGTGATCTGTTTGTAACGAAATGGATTGTTACAATTTTAATGCAACTTTGGTTTATCTTATACTGGATTAAGTTTGTGTCCATTTTATTTGGATCCAATTTCAAGAATTTTGTTGAAGGACTATTCCTCTGCTAAATCTAGTTTACTATGTTGCTATTCTATTTTACTGCAATTTGATTCTTGTTTTTTTATCTGTTGCTATAACGTGGAATCCCTGTGATTCAAAGAAAAAAATTTATGGAGATATATTATCCTGATTCATGCTGTTCTGTTTACTAGCATGTCTCGTTATATGTAAATAATTATTTTACCATCAATGATAGTATGCTTAATACTAAGTGTCAAATCAGACAAGCTTGAGTCGAACTCACATGTATATCATAAAATCCTGAATCCAATTGAAACAAACTGAGCTCAGGCGGGAGCTCCAATAATTAAGTTCTTGCTTGAGGTTGCAGCAAAAACTTGAGGTGAAGCATAGAATTACGGATGTATCACAAGCGTGAGACGACGAATAGTTTTGCTAGATAATGAGCTATTTCTCTCATCTGCCACAGATTGAAAGGTCTTTCTGATGAGATGTGTCCTTCCTGTATGTTGTGAAAAGTTTTTCCATTGTATTATTTGTTCTTAAACTGTTGAGAACATCTATTTTAGTTTTAGAACTGAACTACCAAACTGAAATCAAATTGATAAATAACAGGAAAATGTTTCAAAGTTTCTTTGGCTGTCTGATCATTTGCATGCAAGAATTTTGTAGTAGTTACAACAACTATAGATAGTTAAACAATCCACGATACTATAAGATATAAGATAATATTTTAATATATTTTAAAAGTTGAACACATTTGCTCATGAGCTTTTAAATGCTGTAATTTTGATTCCAAGTTCAGCCCATCAAGAAGCTTGAGAATTTGAGCCTTTTCATGTTGGCTCAAGAAGCACATTATCCGGTTGATGAACTCTGACATTCTTTTCTGTATATGAAGATCATTTCTAGCCGTTTAGTAGAATCTCAGAAAACCATGTAAACTTTTTTTGATGCGAACAAATTGTCAAAACAATTTTTAAGATTTGGTTGATGCATGGTTGAGGAAGCTAGTTCATTTGATTACCGAATAATGTTTTTGTTAATTGCTCTTTATTCTGAACATGAGGAAAATGTTTCTTGTTGTGCAAAAGTTGATATCCTGCTTGTATCTTTAGCATATGTACGTATGATAATGATCTTGTTTTTGGCATATCTTCTCAACAGGATGTCTTGGATAGGGTTTCACATTTTATTTAGTGATTTATACATGAATTTTGTGTTTTGAGCACTACCACAGTTGATTCGATTGAAGTATCGAAATATGACTCCTTCTTCTAGCATGAAAGTTCGACTGGTGCGGTGTCCCAGATGTCGACAAGTCCTGGCAGAGTTGCCTGATGTTTCCGTGTATAGATGTGGGGGATGTGGAACCATCCTTCAAGGTAATATTAATCTTTTGAATTTATTCCTCATATATTCTCGCGGTATTTACTTATATTCTTTCCATAATCTATCTTGAACAGCTAAACATTGTACAAAGGAGGCAAATAATACAGTGAATTCTGTTACAAAGACTCAGCTGAATACTTTTCCAGAAGAGGAGGAAGCCAGAAACTCTAATCTTGATTTTCCGGGTCCACCCTTGGAAGAATCTTCACCAGATAAAGATGGCATAGGATTTCAAGATGAAGCAGCTGAGAGCAGTAGTGAACAATCCGAACAATCCGAATACAGGAGTGCCTACAACGGACTTTGTAGTTCACCCGAGTTTAGTCGTGACACAGGCGAATGTTCTCTTCGCCACGATTCTCAAATATATGACAGCAAGTCATATGATTCAGATGAGGATTCAACTGGAGCTGGTAAATTTTTTGGTGAATTTCCAAGCTCAATGGAAGCCAACGAACAGGTGAAAGAACATGACAATATTTATCTGGATCCATCTACCAAAGTTGATCAATCTGATGGTGAAAAGTCTCCCAAAGCGTGGCAAGGAGGGGAGAAATTCATGGATGAAGTTCTAATATTTTGTGGGTGTGAAGATCAGGATAGTCAACAGGGACGTGTTCATACTGCACGTAGAGAAAGGATTGATGATAATTATGCTCATCTTGAACATGATACTGTTTCAGAAAAGGAGGCTATAAACTTGAACCATTTTAGTAGTCAACCTGAGGAAGAGTCTTCCTCGGATAAGGACAGCAGAAATGTGTCCCATGGCCTTTTGAGCATACCAGGTGCTGGCCTTTCCGAGCGTGAAGATTCAACATTGGAAGAATCCGTGATTCACGGCAAAGTAAAATGTTGTTTGGGCATAGATTCCGAGAGATATGTCAGAGAATCACATGATTCAGATCGGGACTCGACTACAGGTGGAAACTTTTCTGGGGAAATTCCTAGTTCCAGTGAGTTGGTTTATCAGGGGATTGATGAGTCAGTCATAGAAGCTAAATGGTCAGGAAAAGATGAAAAGATACATTCTGATCAACCCCCAAAACGTGATCAATGCGATGATGTGGAATTTCCTGACCATGAAGATCAGGATAATGGATGGCCACCTTTCATTGCCCAACATATGGAAGGGACATGCAATTGTAACGTTAATCTAGAAAACAACGATGTTTTGCCGGAGGAAGCCCGAAACTTGAATCATTGTTTAGGTTGTCAGCACGAGGAAGAAGTTTTGCCAGATAAAGAAAGCATAAGATATCACGACACACGTATGGAAAGCAGTACTAAACTGTCCGAGGACAGAAGCATCTGCAATGGCTTTTTGAGCTTGCCTGAGGTTAAAGTCTTTCAGAATAAGGATACGGATGATTCCTTATATCATGATAATAGCCAAGATCTGAAAATATCCAACAGTGGATTACTCGATCTAGGTAAAGATGAGGAGAGCTTTCCGGAGGAACCCAAGAAAATGGGTCAATCTGAAGGTGGAGAATCCCTTAGAATGTTCCAAAAAAGTGACTACATCAGGCACAAAGTCGAGAATATATCTGAACATGAAGCTCAGGAGAATGGATTATCGACTGTCAGTACCAAACATAGAGAAGACACCAATAACCATGCTCATCTGGCACATGAAAATGCCTCAAAGGAGGTGGCTGAGATTAACAAACATGGTGAAGGGATCAACATTAACCATGTTCGTCTTGAAAGCGATAATGTTTCAAAAGAGGTGGCTAGAAACCATGCTCATCTGGAAAATGATGATGTTTCAAAAGGGATGGCTGGAATCTTGAATCATAATTCGACTAGTCCACCTAAGGAAGAATTGTCATTGGATAAAACCAACATTCGATTTCAAGATGAACATGTGGAAAGCAAGATGGAATTTGCTGTGGTCAGAAGTGTCTCCAATGATCTTTCTACATCGCGTCAGGTCAACTGCTGTCAGAACGTAGATCCACACATGGAAGAATCCTTGGACAAAGACCAAGATGGAAATTCTTTGGCCACACATTTCGAAAGGCATGACAATGAATTACATGATTTAGATGTCAAATTGTCTGGAGGTGGAAATTTGTCTGGTGATATTCACAGTTCAACTGAGTTAGTTTATCATGAGACTGAAGAATTGATATCCGAAGCCATTGAACATGCAAAAGAATGCAACAGAAGTAATTCGGATCAACCCATGAACCTGGAACCAGTTCAAGTTGAAAATTCTTTGCAAGTGTGTCCAGAAGATGATAATCTCCTGTATGAAGTTCAGAATTTTTCTGGGCATGAAGGAAAAAGGCGTGCTGGAGTCGGTTCTTCTACTGAAACTGTTTCTCACGAAGATGATTATGCGTCACCCATAGATGATGGCTTTAAGGGTAGTCCTACAATTAATAGGACAAACACCAATAATCCAAGTGTTGGGGATACTGTTATTGCTTCTCAGGTTGTCTCACTGGGGATGCCAACCAACCTAACGTCTTTTGGTGGCAAGCATGTGGATAGTTTTCCAAGAAAAGGCTCCCGAATGTTTGGAAGTGCCAGCTCTGTGGAATTAGTGGGAGATTCACTTTTTTCTGAAACTAGCCCTGAGCGCAGAGTTAAACCTCAAGACACCACTAATCTTGTAACAACCAGAGGCTATTATGCCTATGACGGCAGTGAATCTTCCAACGACGAAACTGATGGCCAGATCCCAGTATACTTTCGACACTCCTCTAGGAGAAAGGGCAAGGAAGTGGGCTACAGCAGCACCACACTGAAAAGGGAAAGTATCGTGGTGAAGAGTATGATGAGCAGTGAGCCAGAGATGGAATACTGGGTGGCACCAAGTCCATCAAACCAACAACATACCAGAATAGGCAACCATGGAAACTCAGACGAGCTTGCTGAGACCAAAAGTCGTAGTCCCAACAATGGAAATGCGATAAGATTGAATGAAGGAGGTTCGTCATGGTTACCACACACTTCAAAACATCTCCATGCCAACCAAAGGTTGAGAGGCCACTCAGTTCAAAGGAACAATTTGCCGCCACTCCATCCAGGTTTTCATTCACCAGATAGGACTTCTCACTCAGAACCTGATAAATTGGACTTGTTAAGAACAGTGTGTGAGCTGAAAGATCAGCTCAACAGGATTCAGTTCCCCAAAATTTCAAGAGATGGAAGGCTTCCTGCTGGAGTCACGAGGGAAACGTTTTCTCTGTCACCCTTGTACTATGATCACTTAACACCAGGAAGAGAGAGAGGTGTGGATTTGAATCACCATGGAAATTATCAATGGTATGATCATGAAAACGGTAGGATCGAACAATCAAATGTCTCAGCACTTCCTCTTTCTGCGAAAGCTGCATATTACCGGCACCATGTTTACTGCTCTTGTTTGCATTGTCGCACTCGAGACTGGCACTCCTCTGCACCATTGCTTCCACATTCTTCACACTATAATGATCGCTCCGTGGCTTCTATCGGTCACAACTCTCATAATATTTCTAGTCCCTTGAGTTCCCAGATTTACTCCGGCAATGAATCCTTGGTACAGGGCCGTGACACAATGTTCGATGATCAGAGTCGTATTGACAATGAAATGAGGAGGTTTTATTTGAGGGACAAATATCATGCTTCCAAGAGACATCTCCGCCCTGTCGCTGGTGGATCCCCGTTCGTTATATGTTCTCATTGCTCGGAAACTTTGCAACTACCTGCAGACTTTCTAGTCTTCAAAAAAAAATATCATCAGCTCCGCTGCAATGCTTGTTCGAAGGTTTTGAAATTTTCACTCAAAAGAGGAAATCATATAGTTCCATATCTTAGTCGCGCCCTTGAAGTAGGTGATTCAACTGATGCTACCAACGAGAGAAGTCTTCTAGTGATGCCACATTCAAATTTCTGCCAACATGGTGAACCTGTTTCATGCTCTGATGACTACGGGCAATCCTTCGGTAGAAGTTGCTCAACTGAAGGTGGGGCCTTGGGTACTGTACCTTCCTCTGGCTTAGTCAAGAAGAATATGTACTCTAGGATGATCTCATCAATGAGTTCTTACGAAGCCACGGAAAATAGAAAAATGAAGTTCATCATGAGGAATTCTATGGAGAAGGCAAAGAGCAAGAACAAGAAAAAGACTTTGGTCGAAACCTCCAAACCATTTGGAACTTCCTCAGAGCAGCCAAAGTTTGTGAAATCATCCCCAGAAATTGAAGAGCTTCCACCATCACCAAATTCCCCTCTTCACCGGCTAATGGGATATTCATCTATAAGCCAAGTACTAAACAAAGGAAGGACCTGAAATGAATAGGCAAAGGTAACATTCTTGTTTATTTGAAGTCTTATTTTCTGCTGTTTCTTGCTTTGGAGATGGTAGATTCGATACAAATAACCGCGTGAAGTACACTTGATATAACATACAAAATGTGAGACATTTTCCGCTGAAGATTGTATACCATAGGATATAAGCACGCGTGACCATTTGAAGTTGCAAAGTGCAATCATGTTCCTGAAGCAGGAGTATTTATCATTTGTCTTCCACATGGGTTTTATAGAGTTGATATATGAGTAAATTCGCGTTGTATATAGTGAACAAGTTTGCTGTTGATTGCTGTTGTGTCGTATATGAACAATTCCACGCACATTTCTTTTCTGAAAAAGGTGTTACAGTGATGGATTTATAGATTCTTATTATAGAATAAAGTGCTCTTTGTTATTCTTGTATTCCATTTCCCATTGTCATGGAATATACATGCTGTGTAGCTAACTATATTATCACTATGCAAAATGAGTATTCAATGTTGGATTACATCTTATAAGGCTTATTACGACTGAGTTATTCGGAACAAAACTTCTTCCAAAGAATATTGATTCTAGTATTGATCGTGTGTTTCGTTGAAACTAAACCATTTCTTCTTCAGTGTCACTGTTCTTTGTCGTGAGAATGAATAGTCTATCTACTGCAATGAGTTATCATGTTCTCTGTGGATTTTATAACTTGTCCAAATTGAATTTTAGTGCGGTACTTTGTCTACAATATACATTTATATTATTATATTTTAATATACTAGTGCCAATAAAGGTTTCTCATATTTTGTCATAAATACATTAGTTATATTCTCTTATACTATGTTTAAATATAAAGATTAGGTGGGAAAATCCAAGTTTCTTTTTTTTTTGTCAAACAACTCTGTTTTTATATATATATGGATTTATAAAGTTTTATACTATTTTGTGTATAAATTACACAAATAAACTTTGATAAAAAAAAATCAAAATTGATTAAAATTTTGTATTTAAAATTTAACAAATGCTGGATTATTTTCTATATAAAAAATCATTAATACGACGTACTGAATTTAAAGATTTTTTGATAATATAAATATATGGTTACTATTTTTAAATATTATTATAGTACTACCATTATCATCTTTTCTAAGATCATAATATTAAAATATTAAAACTTATTAAGCATTATGGTCTTCGTATTTTCATATTGTTTTTAGTCATTAATCTTTTATTAGTTTGGTATGTAGAATTTAATAAATATAACAATTAGTTCCTATAATTATATTTCGCTACAAAAAATTAATGATGAGAACTAATTGTGTTGCGTTTTTTAATTTTGGGTACTGAAGTGTTGCGTTAAAAGTTTATGGATTAAAGATTTTAGTAAGAAAGTGTGACAAGTAAAAATGTATACTGTCCTTAAAAGGGTCAATAAAAAAAATTGAAACATACGTACGATGTCCTATTCTTTTTTATAAAATGTCAATTGTCAAATCTATATCAGTGTAATCATTCAAGACCGAAACCAAACTGATTTTGACAGAACTAAACATATTTCGAGAAAAAACCCGGATGACCGATTTAATGAATTTTTATTTACTTTGTTCACAAAACACCTCATCCCACCGCGGGCTTTTTTTAATAATAAGGTAAAAATGAAAATCATTTGCAAAAATAATGTGTTTGAGGAACGTTTGCAAAAATACCGCAAAACGTGGTTACGGAGCGCGGACGCTGGACAAAAAAACTGATGGTCCGCGTATAGCACAAGACGGACCGGGCTTTTTTAAATAATAAGGTAAAAATGAAAATCATTTGCAAAAATAATGTGTTTGAGGAACGTTTGCAAAAATACCGCAAAACGCGGTTGCGGAGCGCGGACGCTGGACCAAAAAACTGATGGTCCGCGTATAGCATAAGCGGACGCTAAAAAAAAATTATAAAAAATCAGCGTCCGCTTATCACGAAGCGGACGCTACAATTTTTTTTTTAAAAAAATTTAGTTAGCGTCCGCTACCAACAGGCGCGGACGCTAACGTTGTACACAGCAGCATCCGCAAAGCCTATGCGCGACGCTGCATTAACAAAAAAAAAAAGTTGATGTGACGCTACATCACGTAGCGTCACATCACGTAAATTAATTTCACGTGAAAGCTGATTTCTGAGTGGACGCTCGTTTTGTTGTTTTCCAGCGGCTTTCCTCTATAAATTGGATGGTTTGATAGAATGTGAAGCACTCCAACGAAAACAATCACACAAACACGAAAGCAGCGTCCGTTCTCTCCAACAGAGTCCGCTATAATTTCAGCCAGCGTCCGCACTCACCACTAGCGTCCGCTCCTTTTGTCAATTCCCAAGTCCACTTTTCATATCATTCGCTACAAAACAGCCACAAGCGTCCGATTATCTCCACGTCCAGTATTTCAGCGTTTGTTTATATATATATCGTTATTCTTTAATTTTATAATCTTTATATATGTTTTTTTATTGTTGATTATAATATTAAATTAAATAATTGTTATTAATTTATTAGATTTTTTTATGTCTATTTTTTTTTATCAGGATGGCAGCGAATCGTGGAATAGAAGATCCCAGTGTGTTATATCTTCAGCCAACACATATCTCAAGTGCAGTATCAGTTGATAATGTTGATCAAATCATAAAAGTAAAGCGTTCAGATAATCTAATCTGGACGTTATACTCGGAGAACTGCATCCACAATCGGGTTTTTGCCTTGTTACAGTATATGGGATTTTATGGTGTTTTACAGTGTGGTTATCGTGTATATGATAACCATCTCATTACTGCACTTGTTGAACGATGGCGTCGTGAAACACATACATTTCATTTTCGATGCGGTGAAGCCACGGTGACCCTGCAGGATGTATCGATCATTTGGGGCTTGAAGATTGATGGTGAGCCTGTGTCCGGAGTAGATTATTCCCACTCTGTGCAACAATGGCAACACACTTGTTTGGATTTGTTGGGATTTGAGCCCGTACAAGCATATTTCAAAGGTGGACATCTGTCTATGACCGCTCTATATGAACATTGCATCTCTACACATATCAACGATTATAGTTCGGAAGAAGATGTCCAGAAATACAGTCGATGCGTGGCGGTGATGATAATTGGAGGGATATTGTTTCCAGATTATCAAGGAGGCTCGGTTAGACTCTTGTTTTGCAACTACTCCGTGACATTCATCAGGTAAATTGAATTTTTAATTTATTATATATCATTATATTGTAATATTTAACAAACGTGGTTACGGAGCGCGGACGCTGGACAAAAAAACTGATGGTCCGCGTATAGCACAAGCGGACGGTAAAAAAAAATTAAAAAAATTAGCGTCCGCTTATCGCGATAGCGGACGCTACAATTTTTTTTTTTAAAAAATTTAGTTAGCGTCCGCTACAGCAGGCGCGGACGCTAACGTTGTACACAGCAGCGTCCGCTAAGCCTATGCGCGGACGCTGCATTAACAAATAATAAAAAAAGTTGATGTGACGCTACATCACGTAGCGTCACATCACGTGAATTAATTTCACGTGAAAGCTGATTTCTGAGCGTCCGCTCTGATGAAGAGCGGACGCTCGTTTTGTTGTTTTCCAGCCGGTTGCCTCTATAAATTGGATGGTTTCATAAAATGCGAAGCACTCCAACGAAAACAATCACACAAACACGAAAGCAGCGTGCGTTCTCTCCAACTGAGTCCGCTATAATTTCAGTCAGCGTCCGCACTCACCACTAGCGTCCGCTCCTTTTGTCAATTCCCAAGTCCACTTTTCATATCATTCGCTACAAAACAACCAGAGCGTCCGATTATCTCCACGTCCAGTATTTCAGCGTTTGTTTATATATATATCGTTATTCTTTAATTTTATAATCTTTATATATGTTTTTTTATTGTTGATTATAATATTAAATTAAATAATTGTTATTAATTTATTAGATTTTTTTATGTCTATTTTTTTTTATCAGGATGGCAGCGAATCGTGGAATAGAAGATCCCAGTGTGTTATATCTTCAGCCAACACATATCTCAAGTGCAGTATCAGTTGATAATGTTGATCAAATCATAAAAGTAAAGCGTTCAGATAATCTAATCTGGACGTTATACTCGGAGAACTGCATCCACAATCGGGTTTTTGCCTTGTTACAGTATATGGGATTTTATGGTGTTTTACAATGTGGTTATCGTGTATATGATAACCATCTCATTACTGCACTTGTCGAACGATGGCGTCGTGAAACACATACATTTCATTTTCGATGCGGTGAAGCCACGGTGACCCTGCAGGATGTATCGATCATTTGGGGCTTGAAGATTGATGATGAGCCTGTATCCGGAGTTGATTATTCCCAGTCTGTGCAACAATGGCAACACACTTGTTTGGATTTGTTGGGATTTGAGCCCGTACAAGCATATTTCAAAGGTGGACATCTGTCTATGACCGCTCTATATGAACATTGCATCTCTACACATATCAACGATTATAGTTCGGAAGAAGATGTCCAGAAATACACTCGATGTGTGGCGTTGATGATAATTGGAGGATATTGTTTCCAGATTATCAAGGAGGCTCGGTTAGACTCTTGTTTTTGCAACTACTCCGTGACATTCATCAGGTAATTTGAATTTTTAATTTATTATATATAATTATATTGTAATATTTAACCTGATTTTTTTTATTGCACATATCAGGTGAACTCGTATAGTTGGGGTAGTGCGGTATTAGCGTTCCTATATCGACAGTTGTGTAATGCAACTAATATAGGGAAAC
>KQ999025.1:6275-25412 GCA_001598015.1 Dorcoceras hygrometricum
AAATACACGATGAAGAGCACCGGAGACAGATCTGGTATGATTTAAAAATCATGCGGAAAATACCAGAACTGAATCCTATATTTTAAAACAACTCAAACAGATTTATGTTTCACATAAATCTGTTCAAGACTATGCAAGAGCTGAATTGTAAACGTGCGTGCTGAATGTGCTGTGTGTGCGTGAATGCTAACTGTAAATATGCGATGCAAGAATACTGTAAACGTGCGTATGCTAAATATGCAAGTGCTGAAAACTTAAAGAAAATGGACCAGCAGGTTTGTTTCTGGAAGTTCGGATATCAACATCCTACATCTCCCCTTCTTCCACCTCGGAAGGATCCACTACTTCTCAAATGCACAACAGCCGCTGCTGTGTGATTGACTACATGCACAAGAGTTTTACGTCTTCATGCTTGGACGGGAACTGTGAACAGATTTCGAGATTCATTCACAAGTAGATGTGAATGAATCCGGGTGTGTGAGATTGATACATTGTAGCTCTCAAACTCTCTGTTTTTCTCACACACGAGGGACATGCTCTAACAAGCTAATCTAGACTTAGCAATCGACACAATAAGCTCCTCTCTAGAATGATTGTCGATTGCTTCATCTTCTTTTCTTTTCCCTCTGTTGGTGCACTGTATATTCAAAGTAATTCTCCCACAGTATGTAGTAGCACCAACTGAACACTTAGCAGGACACTTCTTCAATGGGCGTTGCCTCTAATATATAGCCTCTGTAGAAATCTTCCCGTTGGAAAGCTTCCAAATCTGTTCAACGCTTTATATGGCTATCTTGTCTTCTTTACATTTTAGTGCAACGCTCCTCTGTAAAGTACCGACAGGGGAACAGTACTTGTGTCCTTTTCTTTTGCAGGCTTCTGTCGCTTTCGCCATTTTGAATTTAGCTCAGCAGTTGACATCCAGCTTTGATAATTCTTCGTAAGTTGTCAACTGCTTCGCTGCTGATTTATCACCACGACTGCTACACTTTGCTCCTTCTTCAATTCTTTGCGCCTGGGAACCAAGTCGACTGAATATGCAAAGCTTGCGACTGGTTGATTAGCAACAGCTGATCTGTATAAGCTCTTCGACTGGATGCTGCTGTTGCTTGCGTCTGGTTCATCAATTGCGTCTGGATATCTTTGCGTTGCGACTGAATCCACTGTAGCTTCGTCTGCTGAAATAATCAACGCAAAGTCTTCCTGCTGAATCTTTAGCGCAAGAGCAAAACGCTGTCGTATCAACTTATGTAAACGACATCGTTTTCCTATCGCTATCTCCAAATAGCATCTGCTGATGTACAGTAGATCTCTGCTGAATTTCCTCCTCTACGACGTCGCTTCTCTTTTGCGTCTCTCTTCATCTGCTGAATCTCAACACGACGTCGCTTCAGCTTTTGCGCTTCACTTCATCTGCTGATAGCCATCTGCTGATTGTGATGACATCAAGGCTGATGTCATCACAGCTCATTCCATATCTAGCGCATCTCTTCTTCAATAGATTTCTCCAGCAAGCATCTTAATTCCTCTGTACCAGTTGGTTCATCTTCGCTCTTTAGCACTAGCAGCTGGTTATCATTGTTTCAGCTGGTTCAACATGCTCCAGCTGATTCAACTTGGCCCTTGCCTGATTACGAACAACTGAATCAACTCTGGACGTCTCCATCGCTAATTCAACTGCTGATTCCATGAACACCAAACCAACTGCTGAATCAATATATTGCGAACCATCGGCTGGACAAATAAAGTTGCTGCTGATTGTCTTCTTCGTTTCTAAAACCTGTACGCTTTAAATAGAATTGTTAGAATCACAATAACAGGTTTTGTGTAATTTAAAACTTAATCAGGATCTGTCAAAACAGATCCAACAGTCTGCATCACTATAATCGATTAGTTGAAAGCTTGAGTCTTTGGGATACCAAAGACCCACATTGGAAGTTCCTTCCAAATATTTCAAGATTCGTTTCACAGCAATATAGTGTGATTTCTTTGGCTCCGTTGGGAATCTAGCACACATATAGATGGCAAACATGATGTCTGGTCTGCTAGCAGTCAAGTAAAGCAGGGAGCCTATTATACCATGATATAATGATACTTCAATGGCAGTACCAGCTTCGTCTTTGTCCAGCTTGATTGATGAGCTCATTGGGGTCGCTGCTGCTGAACAGTTGTCCATGCCAAATTTCTTCAGCAGTTCTTTAGTATACTTAGGTTGATTAATGAAGATTCCATTTTCCAGCTGTCTAACTTGTAAGCCCAGAAGAACGTTAGCTCACCCATCATGCTCATCTCAAATTTGTCCTGCATTAGCTTAGAGAACTTTTGACATAGCTTGGGTTAGTTGACCCAAATATGATATCATCAACGTAAATGTGAACTAATAGAACATGATCAGCTTTGACAAATTTAAAAAGTGCCTTATCCACTGTGCCTATTGTGAAATCATGATCAATTAGGAATTTTGAAAGTGTATCATACCAAGCTCTGGGTGCTTGCTTCAACCCATATAGAGCTTTGTCCAATTTATAAACATAATCTGGCTATGTATGATCTACGAAGACAGGAGGTTGTGCAGCATACACTCCCTCTGTTAAAATGACATTAAGAAATGCGCTCTTAACGTTCATTTGAAATACTTTAAAGTCTTTGAGTGCAGCGTATGCAAGGAACATGCGTATAGCTTCTAGTCTAGCTACTGGTGCGAAGGTTTCATCAAAATCTATTCCTTCCATTCTACCAGTCTAGATTTGTTTCTTGTTTTTATTCCATCTTCATTCAGTTTGTTCCTAAAGATCCATCTAGTTCCTATAACTGAATGATTTGAAGGTCTAGGTACAAGTTGCCAAACATTGTTTCGCTTAAACTGATTTAGTTCTTCTTGCATTGCTTCTACCCAGCTTGGGTCTTCTAAGGCTTCTTCTTTTTGTTTTGGTTCTATATGTAAGATGAATGCTGAGTCAAAATGATCATGCATAAGCTGGCTTCGTGTGCGAACAGGAGATTTGATGTTACCTATGACCTGCTCAGGTGGATGATTTCTATTCCACCGAAGATCAAGTCCAATTGGGTTTGCTTCCTGTTCTGCTTGAATGTCTTGCTGGATAGCCACATGTGGATTGTCTGTCACCATTTGATGGTTCACGTTTGCATCTTGTGCATCAGATTTTGGTCGATGTATGGTGAGATCTGTTTGTGCAACATCTGTTTGAACAACATCTGTTTGAACATCTTGTGCATTCGTCGCTTCAGCTCCAGCAGCAGGCACACTTGGAGAGATCTAATCCTTTGCTGAGTCAACGTTAGTCAAATAAATGACTACTGGATTACCTGTCAGATCTTGTTGAGCATTGTTGTGCGGTGTGTCCAGCTCTGGTTGTATCTCTGTTGAATGTTTTTGTTGTTCCACGTCATCATCTGAGTCATCAATGCTGGATGATTCTAGACGTGTACATAAGTCGTTAAGGCTCGCAGCTAAGTTGGATCTAAAACTTGTCTCATCAAAGACAACGTGTGCTGACTCTTCAATAGTTAGACTTCTATTGTTGAATATCGATAAGCCTTGCTCACTGCTGAATAACCTAGGAAGATACCTGCATCAGATTTTGCATCAAAATCTATTAGGTGCTTCTTACCATTATTGTGAATGAATCATCTGCACCCAAACACCCTGAAATATGAAATATCAGGTTTCTTGCCACTCCAGATCTCATATTGGGTTTTATCGTGCAGCTTGTTAATCATAGATCTGTTCTAAGTGTAGCAAGCTGTATTAACTGCTTCTGCCCAAAACATTTTAGAAATACCAGAATAAGCAATCATAGATCTTGCAGCTTCTTTTAAAGTTCAATTTCTCCTCTCAACCAGCCCGTTCTGTTGAGGAGTTCTAGCTGCAGAAAGCTCATGCTTTATCCCTATGTCATCCAGATAAGAAGATAATTTTTTATTTAAAAACTCGGTACCACGATCACTTCTTATCCTGTTGACTGTACAAGACCTGTCATTTTGTAAATGTTTTAAAAGCCGAATAAGCTGGTCAGCAGTATCATATTTTGTTTTTAAAAATAGCACCCAAGTGAATTTTGTAAAATCATCAACAACAACTAGGGTGTAGTTCGTTCCCCCTAAGCTTGTTACGGGAATAGGACCAAAGAGATCCATATGTAAAAGCTCTAAACTTCGGGAAGAATTTTTACCGTCTTTATTTTTAAAAGTAGAACGGATTTGTTTACCAAGATGACATGCGGCACAGATCTTGTCCTTAGAAAAATTGATTTTGGGCATACCAGAAACCAGTTCATGCTGACTCAAATGGGCAAGTATTTTAAAGTTTAGATGGTTCATTCGTTGATGCCACAACCATGCTAAGAAAATCTTTTCAGATCCCATGGGTTCTGACCAATTGATAATGTAGGTATTCCCCGATCTTTACCTACCAATACAGTCAGTCCTTCTGGACTCTGAACTGTTCATGTGTGCTGTTGAAAATTAACTATGTAACCCTTGTCACATAGCTGACTTATGCTAATCAAATTAAAATGCAAATTATCAACAACTAAAACATCAGATATTGAAATGTTACCATGAGCTTACCCTTACCCATAGTGTTACCATGTGAGTTATCACCAAAGACTATCTTTGCTCCTTTGTGTGGAGTAACATCTGATAGCAGCTTTGGATTCCATGTCATGTGTTTTGCACACCCACTATCAAGATACCAGATGATTGATTCATCTCTAGCTTTGTACCTGTTATCCTGCAATCATACAAACAGATTTGGTACCCAATTTTACTTGGGTCCAGATCGGATTATCCCTTTTGGGACCCATACTTGAATTACCTTAACAGTTTTCCCAGTGTGATAGTCCATAAGGGTCTGTGCAGAAGTATTGTGAGATCTGTTGAGTGTTGGTTTGATATTTGGACCATTCAGATCTCTCCTCAACTGAACCTTTCTCCAAACAGATTTTGCCTTCTTCGAACTACGCCTGGTCTGGTGAGAAACAAACGACTTAGAACCAGCTTTCCCTTTATCTTTGTCAAGTCTGTTCTTTAGCCAGCTTGGCTTGGAGTTCTCAGGTCTTAGAAAACCGATACCAGCTTTTCCTTTTTGATTCAGCTTTCAAGAGTTCTGGTCATCATACCTCACTGACTTGCATGTATCATGTGTCATACTGGCTTTGACAAAGCTCATCTTTTTGAACTTGACATATACCAGATATGACTGAGTACTGGTTTCTCCAGCGCTGCTTTCAGCAGCATTGAAACCTAAACCAGTTCTATCATTCGCTGGCTTCTGAATTTCACACAGCTTATCTAGAGAAACAGAAGACTGGGTCCAGGAGCTCATTATCAGTTTTAACTTTTCAATTTCAGACTCGAGCTCATTGGATCTTATCCTCAAAGATTCATTCTCAGTCTTCAGCTTACTCAACTCAATTTGTAAACTGTCAGTTTCACCAAGTTGAACAGATCTTGGTTCCAGTGAACTATTTTTCAAATCTACGTTTTCAGCTTTGACTTCCTCGAATGTCTGAGAAAGCTTACGGTACTCTTGGATCATTTCATTTAGTTCAATGATTAGGTCCTCTCGTGTAAATTCAGTATTTGAAAAATCGAATACCTCATCTTCCGAAGTCTGATTAGCCATGAGACAGTGAACTTCCTCCTGTTCATAATCGCTGGATGAAGAGCTGCTTGATGAGAAATCTGTATCGGTATCTCCGCAGTTCTTGTTGCTCTCCTCAGCAACTAGTACTTTGCGATTATTCTTTCTGCTGGGCCTCTATCATCTCTTGTTCTCATCCTTCTATCTTTTGATCTTTCTTTGGATCTATCATCTTTATTTTCATATTTTCTGGGTCTGTCCTCCTTCTTTGGCCTGTTGCAGTCAGCAGCAAAATGACCTGGACGACCACAGTTGAAACAATTCATATCAGTAGATACCTTTTCAGATTTGTTATAATTATTATAAGAGAAAGAGGGGTTGTAGGATTTTCCATGAATTTTCCAAACTTCTTAACGAAGAGGGACATGGCATCGTTGCTGAGTTGTTCTGCAGACTTGCTCGTGCTTGGAGAGCACTGTTCAGATGTTGTTGCTGCTAATGCTTAGGTTGTTTGAGATGTTGAGGGTCCAGCTTCAGATCTTGTTTCTAACTCAAACTCATAGGCTTTAAGATTTGCAAACAGATCATGCAGTTCCAGCTTGTTCAGATCCTTGGACTCGCGCATGGCCATTGTCTTAACATCCCATTCCCTTGGCAACGCTCTCAGCACTTTGAGTGCCAGCTCTCTGTTGCTGTACTCCTTTCCCAAGCTTGTCAACTCAATTACCACAGCACTGAAATGTTCGTCAAACTCCGCCATGGTTTCTACATCTTTCATCTTAATTGATTCATATTTCTGCTGAGCCATAGTAAGCTTGTTCTCTTTTGTCTCATCATTTCCCTCACAGATTTGTATTAGCTTCTCCCAAATCTCCTTGGCAGTGGTACATGTTTTGATTTTGCTGAACATATTTTTGTCCAGCGTCTTGTAGAGAATATCCCTGGCCACATTGTCCAGATTCGCCTTATTTTTCTCTTTGTTAGTGTACTCGTGTCTCCTCTTTTCCACATATTCTGGTGCACCATCAGTAGTCACAAATGCTATGTTTATCTTCATTATTTTCATTGGACCATCAGTGATTACTGACCACATATCATCGTCTTGAGCAGCCAAGTGCGCTTGCATTCTGATCTTCCAGTCATCATAGTCCTCCTTAGAAAAAATAGGAATCTTGTTGTGAGAGGTAGACATATTGAAATATATAAATCACAAATAACAAACTGTTCAATACTGATATACCGCAGGCTCTGATACCAATTGATAGGATCAATAGGATCGGAAAACAGCCTTAGGAGTTCAGAAGGGGGGGTTGAATGAACTCCTTTGGGATTTAAAATTTTTGAAACCTTAAAACAGTTTTTACAAGAGCCTATCCGAGTTACCAGATTTAAGGTATCTCAGTCTAAAATCAGATTTCTCGACTAACAAATAATGTGCGAAATGAAGTCGATCAATCTGTGAACAATGTAAAGATAAATAAATGCAGTAAGGTAAAAGTTTAGGGACAAGAGATTTGTTTATGGAAGTTCGGATATCAAATCCTACGTCTCCCCTTCTTCCTTCTTCAGGAAGGTTCCACTAGAAGAGTTTGATGAATACAGACGCTGCCCAATCACCGAGCCTCGCTCCAGGTGAACTCCTAACAACTCCGATCAACAAGCAGACGCAGCTGCTGAATACAAGTAATGGGATTTTTCGAACAGCTTCACAAAGCCAGTTCGTTACAGACTCAAAATGATAATATAGTGAAATACACAACTATTTGAGAATGTAAATCTTCTGGTTTCTATACTATGAAACACGATTCAACAAGTGAACCAGAAGATGATATTTAGAAGGTAATATCTGTGAACTCTAGACTTTGAATATTCTTCGAGATTGGATTTCTGAAACTTGGAATATATTCGTTTGAATGCCTTTTAGAAATCTCAGAGAGTAGATTAGAGCTTTTCAAATTACTGAGTGAAAGAGATAGACTGTGTGTATAGATTAAGCGAGAGACTGAGAGCTTCTTCAATTCAAATTACAGCTATTTATACCCTTTGCTCTCAATGGTCAGAAAGTTAGCCAGAGAGATATTCTCCTCTGCGAATCTTCAACGAATCACGATTACGGTATGCAAAAGGCAAAATTTGCGCTTTGTCAGGGCTGAATTGTCGTATCTCCTTATTTGGGTAAACATCGTATAACGCCCTCCGCGTACTGTGTACTATTTTCCAAAAATAGCTCTGACATTGTCTCCTTAATTCTAGGCATTTGTACGATTTTATCTTCACCATTGATTCTTTCCAATTTGAATATACGATCGTGTTTGAATCGGTTCGTTGTTTGCGCCTGAAATCTCTTTTCGTTAACACAGTTCTTGCTATCTTAACGCTGATTTGAGTAAACATAGTTGTCACATTTGAATGTATCAACATCTGAAATACTTCAACATCTGAATATAGCATTGAGATACTGTCCTGACATCTGAAAGCTTTGTTAACCCAAAATCTGAATACTTACAACAGTTGATTGCTTCAACAGCTGAATGCATTAAACAGCTGACAGCTTCCGTTACACATGTAATCCAAAATCTGAGTAGCTCCCAATAAACCACAGCTGATTCAAAATCAACTGTACTCAACATCTGAATGTTGGGGAACAACGGTGTAGGATCCGGATCCCGCCTCCCGGGGTGCAGCGGAAAACAAAATTGCCCGGGAGACGATCAATACAATAAAATTCAAACACAATACGAACCATTCATAGGGTGTTTTCGTTGATTACCTTGCTGGCGTCTAGGCGCCTGGCTCCGACCAGTTTCACGAGGAAACCGGCACTTCACGGTAGGCGGTGGTAGATTACGTCAATCAGGTCCACGACCGGAAGGGAGACTCCTTCGTCAGCCTGCACTAGAAGGCCTGACGAGATCATCACGGACGGATTCTCCTCGTCAAGTTGGCCGGAACAAATTCCGGCGAAGCAAGGCAGCGGCGGCGGCGGCGCAAGGCGGCGACGGCGGCGGCTTTTGAGGAGAGGAAGGAGGCGGCCGTATGTGATCTCTAGGGTTAGGGTTTTGTGTGTCAAAAAGTGTGTTATGATTAAGCCTAAGTCTACATTAAGTAGACTTAATGATGGACTTGGGCCGGCCCAACGGGCCCGGGTCCAACGTATGAACATTTGGTTCATCCCTATCACTGTGACTTCATCATAACTCAGATCACCGATCAGATCGGACCGATCGACTCAGTTTCCAAAACTGAATACTATGATCTGAAAAACCATTTTTCAGAACCCCAGTGCAAAATGACCGTTTTGCCCCTCAACAGCGGGAAATCACGATTTGACCCCTGTTGACTTTTAGGAAGTCGCACTCCCCAAAATCCTCCTCAAGTTCTCAACACATTGAGCTCAGTATCCGTGCGGGAATCTCGAATCCAGTACTTGTGTGACCCTCAATGGTTCAGGGATACAGCTAGCCGTGGGCCCTCAACCATTGTGGCTCCGGAATCACAATTCCAGACTTGCCCATCGGATCATGGTAAGAGCGTCTAGCAACATCGCCCCATGATCCCCTAGGTATCACTGATAGTGCCTGCAAGAACCAGTTGGTCGTGATTAGCATACAGTACGGTCCTTTCAATCCATATATCCCGATCAGATCAACGACCATTGGTAAATCGAGAGTCGCTAAAGATCCGATAGCTATGCATACATCTTGGAGATTGAATAGTGACATCGCGAGTGTAACTAGGTAAACCCATTTACCTAAAACACTTCTAGTACTCTGGCCAGATATTTATACACTATCGTCTCCTCAGATAACATAGGATATCCACGCATGTCTGCGAGCGGTGAATCCTCGACAACGATGCATCGACTCCTACACGCATCGGGGCCTCACCCAATCCCGCCGCCTAACGACCCCAAGTGAGTCGGCAAACGGGTCAAAGTGAGGCGCCTATCATGTAGAGCCTCAATGTCGTTTCGATTCGTGAGGACTAATCAGTACAACCAAGACCTCGGACTTATCCACTCGACAAATGGTAACCACTTGGAAAGTCCAAACGACGGTAGTTCGATAGATCATCAGGTCACTATCTATCTGCATGCTCAGAACATCACAATGTTCCCTACCAATGAAACATGGTACTTCGCATCGCAGATACTAGTCTCAAGCTCGGGCGGCCTTATTCTCATTTTGACGGCCCAATCGACTAGGAACTAATTCAGAATACACAGTGACTATTAGATGTGTTTCATGATAGCCGTCATACCCACTATCACATCTAACATACACTATAGTGCATTCCAGGTCTTTACTCAACGCAATTGTTAATCATCATACAACACAATGAAAATAAAGAATGCCATAAACAAATGCGAATATCATATATAAAGATTGTCATATACAAGAGTCTATAAACCCACACGCCACAAGTTGGCTAGTTGGGCATCTACTCTAACACTGAAAGCATTTACTTCTGAAGTACATACCCAATAGCTGAACTAATACCAGAGTCTGACTGCGTAGCCTTTTGATCAACATCTAAATTGCCCTCACAGCTGAAATAAAGACTTGATACCAGAATCTGATTACTCGTATTTATCAACATCTGAAATATTTTTAACTGAGATTCAACCCGATATTTGAATAAACCACTCGACATCTGAATAGATCACTCAACATCTGAAATATGCATAACTGTTAATTGCTACGACTGACTGACTGTCCAGATGTTACTTTAGAATTCAGTTCTTGTCTTATTTTGTTATCACCAAAACTAATAAATTTTATCTTAACATAGTTCAGTTGAATCAAGCACTGCTCAGCTGGAGGATACTGACAGTTTAAAGACTGAGTTAACTAAGCTGATGATTGAGAATGATCTCCTGAGAAATATGTCTTGTGAGCTCAAATCTGAAAACGGAAGGTTAAATGAAGTGATGAGCTCCTGGACCAAGTCTTCTGTTTCCTTGAGCAAGCTGCATGAGACTCAAAAGCCACTGAACAACAAATATGGCTTGGGTTTCAGCGCTGGAGAAAGCAGCTCTGAGGGAACGAGCACTCAATCAGATCTGGCATATGACAAGTTCAAAACGATGAACTTTGTCAAAGCCAGTGTGATACACAATGCTTATGAGTCGGTAAAATATGATGACCAAACCTCTGGGAAACTGAACCAAAAAGGCAAAGTTGGTATCGGATATATCAGACCTGAGAACTCCAAGCCAAGCTGGCTAAAGAACAGACTTGAGAAAGATAAGGCGAAAGCTAGTTCTAAGCCATCTGTTCCCAACCAGTCCAGGAGTGGTTCTAAGAAGGTCAGATCTGCGTGGGTCAGCCCCAACGAGATCTGAATGGTCCACATACTAAGCCAAAGCTCAACAGATCTCACAAAATTTCTGCACATACCCTTATGAACTCGCATACTGGGAGGACTGTTAAAGTAATTCAAGGGTATGAACTCGCACATACCCTTATGAACTCGCATACTGGGAAGAATCTATCATCTGGTACCTGGATAGTGGCTGTTCATGACATATGACTGGAAATTCAAAACTACTATCGGATTTGACACCGCAAAAATGAGCTAAGATTGTGTTTGGTGATAACTCTCACGGTAACACTGTGGGTAAGGGTAATCTTACCCATGGTAACATCTCTATATCTGATATTCTTATCGTTGAGAATTTGTGCTACAATCTGATTAGTATAAGTCAGCTGTGTGACAATGGTTACACAGTTAACTTTCAAAAACACACATGCACAGTTTAGAATCCAGATGGTCTGACTGTATTGGTAGGAAAAAGATCTGGGAATACCTACATTATCTATTGGTCAGAGCATATGGGATCTGAACAGATTTTCCTAGCAGCTGACTCTTCCAAGAGCTGGCTGTGGCACCAAAGACTGAACCATCTGAACTTTAAAACTCTTGCCAAATTGAGTTAGCTTGAATTGGTTTCTGGTATGCCCAAAATAAATTTTTCTAAGGACAAGATTTGTGCATCATGTCAGCTGCGTAAGCAGATTCGATCTACTTTTAAAAATAAAAATGGTCAACGTTCTTCCCGAAGCTTAGAGCTTTTACATATGGATCTTTTTGGTCCTATACCCGTACCAGCTTAGGGGGAACGAACTACACCCTAGTTGTTGTTGATTATTTTACAAAATTTACATGGGTGTTGTTTTTAAAATCAAAATCTGAAGCTGCTGACCAGCTGATTAAGGTTTTAAAACGTTTGAAAAATGACAAATCTTGTACTGTCAACCAGATAAGATCTGATAGAGGTACTGAGTTTGTAAATTATAAGCTATCATCTTATCTGGAAGACATTGGGATAAATCATGAGCTTTCAGCAGCTAGAACTCCTCAGCAGAACGGGCTTGCTGAGAGGAGAAACCGAACTTTAAAAGAAGTTGCTCGATCTATGATTGCTTATTCCGGTATTTCACAAAAATTTTGGGCAGAAGCAGTTAACACAGCTTGCTACACTCAAAACAGATCTATGATTAACAAGACCCATGGAATTACCCCATATGAGATCTGGAGTGGTGAGAAACCTGATATATCTTATTTCATGGTGTTTGGGTGCAGATGTTTCATTCATAATAACGGTAGAAAGCACCTAACAGCTTTCGATGCCAAATCTGATGCAGGTTTATTTCTCGGATATTCAGCTGTGAGCAAAGCCTATAGAGTGTTCAACAATCGATGTCTGACGGTCGAGGAATCAGCACATGTGGTGTTTGACGAAAATAGCTTTCAATCCAACTCAACTGCGAGCTTACATGAGTTGTGTTCACGTCTGGAATCAACCAACCTTGATGAATCAGATGACGACGTACCACAACAAAGATATTCAGCTGATCCCCAACTAGATTTGGACACACAACAAGATAACGCTCAAGCAGATCTGGCAGGTAACCCAGTAGTCATTGATTTGACTAACGTTGACCCTGTATAGGAACAGATCTCATCTAGTGTGCCAGTTGCGAATGTTGAACCAACTACTGCTCAAGTGGATACGCAAGAAGATCTTGCAGTACATCAATTGGTATCTGATCCAAATCTGGAACAACAAAGCCCTTATCAATTGGTGACAGACAATCCAGATCAAGCCAACCAATCGAACATCCAAACTGAACAAGGAGCAAATCCAATCGGATCTAATCTTCGGTGGAATAGAAATCATCCACCCAAGTAGATCATAGGTAACATTCACTCTCCTGTTCGCACACGAAGCCAGCTCATGCATGATCACTTTGCTTCAGCATTCATATCGCATATAGAACCGACAATCCAGATCAAGCCAACCAATCGAACATCCAAACTGAACAAGGAGCAAATCCAATCGGATCTAATCTTCGGTGGAATAGAAATCATCCACCCAAGTAGATCATAGGTAACATTCACTCTCCTGTTCGCACACGAAGCCAGCTCATGCATGATCACTTTGCTTCAGCATTCATATCGCATATAGAACCAAAGCTGATAGAAGAAGCCTTAGCTGACCCGAGCTGGATAGATGCAATGCAAGAAGAACTTAGTCAATTTAAAAGAAATAATGTATGGCAACTAGTTCCCAGACCAACTAATAATTCAGTGATAGGTACTAAATGTGTGACACTCGTAACCCACGGGGACACGAAATTGGGGGTAATTAAAAATTTTCGAATAAAAATAAGGGCTGAAAGACAATTTGCTATAGCCTGTATTTCCTATAACTTGAAAACGAAACTTCGAAACACAAATACAAACACAAAAGCTGACAGACATCTATACATTTGCGCGCCAACTACTGACAAACATTTTTGCGGAAAAACATATTCTATTATATATACTGCAATTGCGAGTTACAACATCTGAAATTCTGTTTGAATATACAACTGTTGTAATTGATCTAATACCGATGCCTAATATACAATACAACATCAGCTATGACACGAAAAACGCTGGCCATTGATAAACACAACACCCAGCAGCTGCTGTCAGTTTTCACCTCCTGTTCGCTCCTCAGCTGTCATATCTGCACCATTTTAAAAGCTAATGAGCCTAGGGGCTCAGCAAGTAAAATCTGAGTAATAACAATTTCAATTAACGCAGGCAGACATCTGAACATACATAACTTTGAGTTAAAGGAATCATCAATACATAAACGTTTCATAAAAATTTCTTTCTTAAACTTGGAGACAGGGGATAATAGCCCAGATCTCATCATCAATATCATTTTTTTTAGATTTATGGCTTAGAAGCTCTACTTAGGTCCGTGTTGCACTTTGATCAAAATGACTTCCGATATCAGTTTCAGCATATAGCTCATATGAAAGGACAGCCGACATCTGGACGACTACTCACCCTTCTCCTTGTGACCGTCTGTTATCTATGCCATAAACCTTAAAATAACTTTTGTTCCTTTAACATTCTTTATTTCGTTGAAATCTCTTTAAACATCATCGGGTTCCATCATTTAAAACTCTCTCTTCCCATTTTTAAAACTTACTGAGTATCGAATTCGACTGCTGGGGACTTACTGCTGAAATGGAATCAGTCGTAACAAAGTGAAACAATACTTTGAAACAAAACAGATCTTCACTGTTCACAACTATTGCAAACAGCTGCAGGAATATTTGTTAACACTTGAAACAAACGTAGTAGATGAAATGATGTCGTTGAAGTAGGAAACAGACATGATGATGTAAGAATATCTGCTAACATGAACAGTAAATATCTGTTGACCGCTACAACTTAAGGAAATGACGTCGTTAGTTTGAACCAGTAGTAACAATAATCGCTAACAACGCGACTTGGGAATAAGTGTAAAACGATGTCGTTTGCCTTAAGAAGCTGACGTAAGAACATCTGTTATCAGACGTGACTTTGAATAACTGAAACGAAAACTGATGTAACAGCTGATGAACAAACTAACAGCTGATAGAAAAACTAACAGCTGATGAACCAATTAACAGCTGATAGACAAACTAACAGTTGATGAACAAATTAACAGCTGATAGACAAACTAATAGCTGATGAACAAATTAACAGCTTATAGACAAACTAACAGCTGATGACTCAACAATACCACGGCTGTTTATGAAAACTGATGTAACAGGTGATGAACAATAAAACCAACAGCTGATAGAAGAAATTCTCGAAACCAAAAGTTGACTTTAAACTTGGTGTTGCAACATCAAAACAGCAGCTACGCTATCAGCGGTTATCTATCAAACCAGACTGTATACTGATTCGATTAACAACATCCGATTACATAGCGTCAAATTCTGATATTACAAACCACTGAAATGAAGAACATTCATAAACTTACTTGATTCAAACTCGAACCCTCAGTAACCATATTTTCTGGAAAACACTTAGAAGCATAAAAACATCATTTTGAACCCGATCTTTCTTTCCTTGATCATGCGTAAATCATTTTAAACATGAACTTCAACATATCTTACATACAGGCAAGCAGATCCATAAATTGAATAAAATCAATATAAGCTTTAAATGGTGTAACAAGGATCAGCTTTTACTTGCCTTAACAAAGCTTTTGCAACCGTGGTTAATTCCGGCAGAATCTTCTCCCTGAGCAATACACGAACTTCTCTGGAAAATATTTTGAAGAACACTAAAGATTTTCTTTGCAAATGATAATGATCTTGCTTTCAAAACAGCTATTAATATGGAAGGGATTACTGGCAAGGTGCTATGTTTACAAAGCATGACACACTTCAACCAAGTTGTACAAATATTTGTAAAATTCCCTTCATATCATTTAAATTTGTAAAACACCAAACCTTTTTCAAAAGAAATAATTTGTCCTCCTTAAAGATATTTTCAATCAACATAAACCTATTCATGTATCACTCTTGGAGTCATCTGCTGGAACCAGCCGCGACGTATCTTATTTTTCTGAAATCAATGAATCAGCAAATACATAACATTTAAAATTGCCATTTTGGCCCATGAAATTAATAAAATGCATAAATGTGGTCCTATGGATTTTGGGGCGTTACAAAATGGATCTTTAGGAACAAGCTGAATGAATATGGCGTAGTAACTAGAAACAAGGATTTAGACAAATGAAAGGCATAGACTTTGATCAGATCTTTGCACAAGTAGCTAGATTAGAAGCCATTCGTATGGTTCTTGCATATGCTGCATATAAATACTTAAAGGTATTTCAAATGGATGTGAAGAGTGCCTTTCTAAATGGCATCTTAACAGGGGAAGTGTATGTTGCACAACCTCCTGGCTTCGTAAATCATACATATCCAGATCACGTTTACAATCTGGATAAATCTCTATATGGGTTGAAGCAAGTGTTGGGGATCCGGATCCGCCCCCCGTCGAGGCAGCGGAAGAACATAGAATAAACAGTCGGGAGAGGATCAATACGAAAAATTCAATAACAGTTATCGACATACATAGGGGGTTCAAAACCACTACCTTGTTGGCACTTGTGCCTGGCTCCAACCGTAGTTACAATAACGTCGGCTCTTCTCGATAGATTGCGATAGATATCGCCAATCCGGTCCACGACTAGAAACGAGACTCCTTCGTCAGCCTGCACTAGAAGGACTGACGAGATCAGCACGAACGGATTCTCCTCGTCGAATTGGCCGGAAACGAATTTCCGGCGAAGACGGGCGGCGGCGCTAGGCGGCGGCGGCTATGTGAGTGAGGAGGGGCGGCCAAAGCTAGGTTTAGGGTTTCAAGATTGTATCAAGTCTTTTGTTAAATGAAGCTTAGTCTAATTAAATAGACTTAGGAGTTGGACTTGGACCGGCCCAACGGGCCCGGGTCCAACAATGAACATTCAGTTCATCTCCACCACCGAGAATTCATCGTAACTCTGATCGCCGATCAGATCGGACCGATCGATTCAGTTTCCAAAACTGAATAATATGATCTGAAAAACCGTTTTTCAGAACCCCAGTGTAAAATGACCGTTTTGCCCCTCAACAGCGGGAAACCCCGGTTTGACCCCTGTTGACTTTTAGGAAGTCGCACTTCCCGAAATCCTCTTCTCGTGCTCAACACATTGAGCTGATTATCCGTGCGGGAATCTCGAATCTAGTACTTGTGTGACCCTCAATGGTTCAGGGATACAGCTATCCGTGGGCCCACAACCATTGTGGCTCCGGAATCACAATTCCGGACCTGCCCAACGGATCATGGTAAAGCGTCTAGCAACATCGCCCCATGATCTCGTAGGTATCACTGATAGTGCCTGCAAGAACCAGTTGGTCGTGGTTAACGTACAGTACGGTCCTTTCAATCCATATATCCCGATCAGATCAACGACCATTGATAAATCGAGAGTCGCTATAGATCCAATAGCTATGCATACATCTTAGAGATCGAATAGTGACATCGCGAGTGTAACTAGGTAAACACATTTACCTAAAACACTTCTAGTACTCTGGCCAGAGATTTATACACTATTATCTCCTCAGACAGCATAGGATATCCACGCATGTCTTATGACCCCAAGTGAATCGGCAAACGGGTCAAAGTGAGACGCCTATCATGTAGAGTCTCAATGACGTTTTGAGTCGTGAGGACTAATCAGTACAACCAAGACCTCGGACTTATCCACTCGACAACTGGTAACCACTTGGAAAGTCCGAAGGAGGGTAGTTCGATAGATCACCAGGTCACTATCTATCTGCATGCTCAGAACATCACAATGTTCCCTACCAATGAAACATGGTATTTCGCATCGCAGATACTAGTCTCGAACTCGGGCGGCCTTATCCTCATTTTGGCGGCCCAATCGACTAGGAACATGTTCAGAATACACAGCGACTATTAGATGTGTTTCATGATAGCCGTCATACCCACTATCACATCTAACATACGCTTTAGTGCATTCTAGGTCTTTACTCAACGCAATTATAAATCATTACACACATAATGAAAGTAAAGAACGCCATATAAAAGAATGCGAATATCATATATATAAAGATTGTTTCATACAAGAGTCTATAAACCCACACGCCACAAGTTGGCTAGTTGGGCATCTACTCTAACAATCTCCCACTTGCCCTAAAGCCAACTACTCATCAGACGCAGTCCCATTGTTTCGCGATGTTTTTCAAACAAGGGTCCTGGCAAGGGCTTCGTAAGTGGATCAGCAACGTTGTCCGCAGAGGCGACTCCCTCAACTGCTATGTCACCTCTAGCCACAATATCCCGGATTATGTGGTATTTCCTCAATATGTGTTTGGATCTTTGGTGAGACCTAGGCTCCTTTGCTTGCGCAACGGCACCCGTGTTGTCGCAGTACACCGGGACTGGACCAACTCCATTAGGAATGACGCCCAACTCTTGGACGAAATTCCTTATCCAAACGGCCTCCTTAGCAGCAGCTGATGCTGCAATGTACTCATCCTCAGTGGTTGAATCCACGATGGTGTCTTGCTTGGAACTGTTCCAAGAGACAGCACCACCATTGAGCATGAATACAAATCCAGAGGTTGATTTCGAATCATCCACGTCACACTGGAAGCTAGAATCAGTGTAGCCTTCCGGTTTCAGTTCACCACCCCCATAGACCATGAACATATTCTTAGTCCTTCGCAAGTACTTAAGAATATCCTTCACGGCCTTCCAATGCAATTGGCCGGGGTTGGCCTGGTAGCGGCTCGTGACACTCAGAGCATACGCGACATCCGGTCTAGTCGAGATCATGCCATACATAATACTACCTATTGCCGATGCATATGGTACACGTGCCATACTCTCTATCTCCTCATCAGTCTTTGGACACATAGACTTGGATAGAGTGACCCCGTGGCACATAGGTAGGTGTCCTCTCTTGGACTCTTCCATAGATAACCTCTTGAGTATGGTATCGATGTAGGTAGCTTGGGTGAGTCCGAGCATCCGTTTAGATCTATCCCGATAGATCTGTATTCCAAGAATATAGGATGCTTCACCCATGTCCTTCATCGAAAATCTGCTAGACAATCATACTTTAGTTGACTGCAACATTCCTACATCATTCCCAATGAGTAGAATGTCATCAACATAAAGTACTAGGAACGTCACAGCACTTTTAACTACCTTTTTATAGACACACGGCTCCTCGGGATTCTTGATGAAACCAAATTCCTTAATTGTTTCATAGAATCTCAGGTTCCAACTCCGGGATGCTTGTTTGAGACCGTAGATCGATCTCTGAAGCTTGCATACCTTATGCTCGCTTTCAACAGATGTGAAACCCTCAGGCTGCGTCATATAGATCTCTTCCTTAATGTTTCCATTAAGGAACGCAGTTTTCACATCCATTTGCCATATCTCATAGTCGTACCATGCCGCTATGGCTAACAATATTCTAATTGACTTGAACATTGCGACTGGCGAGAAGGTTTCATCATAGTCAACACCTTGCCTTTGAGTGTAACCTTTCGCGACCAGTCGCGCCTTGTAGGTCATTACCTTACCATAAGGCCCAAGTTTCCTCTTGTACACCCATTTGCACCCAATAGGAACGATTCCTTCGGGAGGGTCAACGAGAGTCCAAACTTGGTTAG
>KQ999025.1:37660-52021 GCA_001598015.1 Dorcoceras hygrometricum
TCTATGCTAAGTTCAGCAAGTGTGAATTTTGGCTGGACAGAATTATCTTTTTGGGTCATGTGATTTCAGCACAAGGAATTTCGGTAGATCCGAGCAAGGTCGAAGCAGTTCTTAACTGGGAGAGACCTAGGAATGTTTCTGAGATCCGTAGTTTCTTGGGTTTGGCTGGCTACGAAGTCAGTTCGTTAACTGGGAGAGACCTAGGAATGTTTCTGAGATCCGTAGTTTCTTGGGTTTGGCTGGCTATTATAGGCGTTTTATCGAGAATTTCTCTTCGATAGCTAAGCCTTTGACTCAGTTGACTCAGAAGGATAAGAGATTTGAGTGGACTGATGAGTGCGGAACAGTTTTCAGACGTTGAAGGAGAAGTTGACTACTTCTCCTGTGTTGGCTCTACCGTCTGGATCCGGAGGATTCGTGGTGTGCTCCGATGCTTCTCTTAATGGTTTAGGATGTGTTCTGATGCAGAACGGGTACGTGATTGCCTATGCGTCTCGACAGTTGAAGCCTCACGAGACGAGGTATCCTGTTCACGATTTGGAGTTGGCTGCGATAGTGTTTGCCTTGAAGATTTGGCGACATTATCTTTATGGTGAAGAATTTGTGGTGTACACCGACCACAAGAGTCTGAAATATATCTTCACGCAGTATGATTTGAAAATGAGGAAGCGACGATGGATGGAATTGCTCAAGGACTTTAACTATGAGATTCAGTATCAGCCTGGGCGGATGAACTCAGTGGCCGACGCATTGAGTAGGAAGACCAACCTGCGATGCTTTCGTTTCTGAGTGTCTCGAAAGTCTATGAGCAATTGGGTACTTCTGGTTGGAGATTTCAGCTGAGCGATCAGTATTTCATGGTTTCTACGATTCAGGTTGAGCCACAGATTTTGCATGACATCAGGGAGGCGCAGAGGACTGATCCCTATATCCATGAGTGAGGATTAAGGCCCAGAATGGTCAGTCGGATGATTTCTCTGTTTCTTCGGATGGTTGTCTGAGATTTCAAGGGAGATTAGTGGTTCCAAACCTGATTGATTTGAAAGAGACCATCATGAATGAAGCGCATTGTAGTCGGTACAGTGTGCATCCAGGCGAGAGGAAGATGTATCATGCCTTGAAGTCTCACTATTGGTGGGCGGGTATGAAGAGCGACATCTCTGGTTTTGTTGCTCGATGTCTGAATTGCCAGCAGGTCAAGACTGAGAGAATGAGACCTGGTGGTTTTCTGCAGAGTTTGGAGGTGCCCCAATGGAATTGGGAGCACATCACCATGGATTTCGTGACTCATCTGCCTCGATCGAGTAGGGGATGTGATGCGATTTGGGTTGTGATTGATAGACTTTCGAAGTCAGCCCATTTCATTCCCTATTATGTGAGGTGCTCTATGAAGAAAATGGTGAAGATGTACATCGACCATGTGGTTAGATTGCATGGAGTTCCGGTTTTGATAGTGTCCGACAGAGATCCGAGGTTCACTTCTCGATTTTGGAAGAGTTTGCAAGCAGCTATGGGTTCGAGATTGGCTATGAGTATGGCCTATCACCCACAGACAGACGTACAGTCTGAGCGGTGACTATCCAGACTTTAGAGGATATGCTGCGTGCAATTGTGATGGATTTCAGCGGTGTCTGGCAGGATTCGCTATCCTTGGTTGAGTTTTCGTATAACAACAGCTACCAGGTGACTATCGGAATGGCTCCGTTTGAGGCGTTGTATGGTCGAAAGTGCAGATCCCCGATTTGTTGGGAAGAAGTTGGTGAGAGACAGCTTTCTACACCGGAGTTTGTTCAGCACATGAAGGATCAGATTGATTTGATTCGGAGTAGAATGAAAGCTGCTCAAGACCGTTTCTCTAGCTATGCTAATAGAAGACGTAAACCGTTAGAGTTTGAGGTTGGCGATCGTGTGTTTCTCAAGATTTCTCCTTTCAAGAGTGTTATGCGATTCAGATTTAAAGGCAAATTGTGTTAGAGTAGATGTCCAACTAGCCAACTTGTGGCGTGTGGGTTTTATTGACTCTTGTACATGACAATCTTTATTTATGAAATTCGCATTTATTTATGGCATTCTTTATCTTCATTATGATTATAATGTTAACAATTGTGTTGGATAAAGACCTAGAATGCACCATAGTGTATGTTAGATGTGATAGTGGATATGATGGCTATCATGAAACACATCTAATAGTCACTGTGTATTCTGAATTCGTTCCTAGTCGATTGGGCAGTCAAAATGAGGATAAGGCCGCCCGAGCTTGAGACTAGCATCTGCGATGTGAAGTACCATGTTTCATTGGTAGGGAACATTATGATGTTCTGAGCATGCAGATGGATAGTGACCTGGTGATCTATCGAACTACCCTCGTTCGGATTTTCCAAGTGGTTACCATTTGTCGAGTGGATAAGTCCATGCTATTTTAGGAAACAATAGTATATGAATCTCTGGCCAGAGTACTGGATGTGTTTTAGGTAAATTGGTTTGCCTAGTAACACTCACGATGTCACTATTCGATCTCCAAGATGTATGCATAGTCATCGGATCTTTAGCGACTCTCGATTTACCAATGGTCGTTGATCTGATCGGGATATATGTGTTGAAAGGACCGTACTGTACGCTAACCACGATCAACTGGTTCTTGCAGGCACTATCAGTGATACCTAGGGGATCATGGGGCGATGTTGCTAGGCGCTTTACCATGATCCGATGGGCAAGTCCGAAATTGTGATTTCGGAGTCACAATGGTTGTGAGCCCACGGCTAGCTGTATCCCTGAACCATTGACGGTCACACAAGTACTGGATTCATGATTCCCGCATGGAAATTGAGCTCAATGTGTGGAGCATAGGACGAGGATTTTGGGGAGTGCGACTTCCTAAAAGTCAACAGGGGTCAAATTGCGATTTCCTGAAGTTGAGGGGCTAAACTGCTATTTTGGGCTAGATAATCTGAAAAATTGTTTTTCACATCATAACATTCAGTTTTGGAAACTGAGTCGATCGGTCCGATCTGATCGTCGATCGGAGTTATGATGAAACCGCAGTGATTTAAATAAATCGAATGTTCATATGGACCTGGGCCTGACCCAAGTCCAATGGGCCGGTTCAAGCCCATCATAGGTCTATATGTTGATATGACCTAGGGCTTTAATCACAACAAAAGAACACAACCCTAGACCTAAAAATTGGCCGCCCCTCCTCTCCCAAACCTCACGCCGCCGCCGGCCACCTCCAAGCGCCGCCGCCGTCGCCACACCGCCGCCCGCCGCCGGTGACTTCGTGATCGGACTTGTTTCGACCAGAGTGACGAGGAGAATTCGTTCATGCTAAAATCCATCAGTCTTCTACTGCAGACTGACGGAGGAATCGCGTTTCCGGTCGTGGACCTGATTAGACGATCTACCGCCGCCTACATTTCAAGAGCCAGAATTCCCTGTGAATCTGGTTGGAGCCAGGCGCCTAGACGCCAGCAAGGTAACAATCGATAAACATCCTATGAATGGTTTATTGATTAGTTTTAATGTAATGAACGTATCTCATAAAATACGATTTTATGATTAAAATATGATTTTGTAGGAAAATATCAAATTTGATTTGATTATTTAATTTATGTCAATTAATTATATTGATTGCATGTTTGGGATGATCGAGAGCCGTGCCCAATGTGTTAGGTGTATGCTATATGTTTTGCGATTTTGGTTGTATATATATTGTTGATATCGTTTATAAAGTGGGTCTGTTTGTGGCCCGTTCCCACCCCTACAAATTTGTGTCCCATATGTGCCATGGCAATTTAAATGTAAATTACTAGATTTAGTGGGAGGACATTTGAAGACGGTGGACATGACGATCAAAGATATTGAAGACCGAAGATCTGTAAAACCGGAAGCAATTGTAATAGGATTGCATTGCATATTGCATTTCACCTAGGACTGGACCCAGGTCCGTGATTGGCAACCACGGACCGCATAGTTCTCGCGATCGATCATCCCAAAGTTTATTTATATATTCGATATATGTTGAATCCACATGTTTTAAATTATGATTTAAAATAATTGTTGAGACCAAATTTTCAAAAATAAAATCCCTCGTTTTAAATACGATTTAAAACTGATATCAAGGTTAAAATTTTATTCGATAAACTAAGGGAATTTAAATCTGTATAAATTATCCCTACCTTCCATCAACAATGGGTGTACGCCGATGCTACCCGCATACATGGCCCGGCTCATATTATTGAGGGGGTTATGTATGCCGGAAAGCTGTACACGTCATTGACACTCGTTGTGAGTCGGTTGGAACTCCCTTTAACGTTGGCTCATATTATTGGGGACGTTAAGGGGACCGTCCTCCACGACTCAAAATTGATGGGTCATCTTGACACGTGATAGTAATCGGCATCACATTATTGTGCCCATACTGGACGTGAGGTAAATACATGGAGGTTGCACCGGTTGCAATTGTATTCTACCTTTTGGGGGTCATGGTTGGCTGATATTATTCGAGACCATGATCGCTCGATTGGACTCTGTGTACCCACTAAGTAAACTTGTTTTCTCGATTTCATTAGAGGGTGGTGAAATCGTTAAAATAGTGGGAGGGTAATTCATAAACCTAAATGACCTTGTTTTATGTATTAGCGTTTTTCACATATAGTTAGTAATGCATGTCTGTTTTTCCTTTTTCAGTATAAACTGCTTATAATGTCTTCGATCAAAAACCCACTCACTGCTATACTGGATAGCAACAAGTTCACCGGTCTGACTACCAAGACTGGCTTCGAAACCTCAACATTGTGATGGTCCCAGAAATAGGATCAATATATGAACAGGAGTTCAGAAGGGGGGGTTTAATGAACTCCTTCGATTTTTGAAATCTTTTAAAATGTTTTACACTCACGGCTTAACTTAAGTCCGAGTTACCAGACTTAAGGTATCTCAGTTTTATGCAAGTCTTTCGGCCAACAATGTTTGTGCGGAAAAAGGCCGATTAACTTGTGAACAGTAATAATATGTAAATGAAGTATTCAAGAACGTAAAGTAAAGAGATAAGAGTTCAGGATTTGTTTCTGAAAGTTCGGATATTAATATCCTACGTCTCCCCTTCTTCCTCCTCGGAATGTATCACTAGAAGATTTGATGAAACTAGGCCTTCTACAAACACCCGATCCCGCAACCAGCAGCTACGAGAACTCCTAGTATCACCACACCAATCCAAGCAGATGCAGCTGCTGGTTTACAACACTTGGTAAAGTTTTCAAACGGCTTTTGAGAGCACGTTTGTTACAGACTCAATAAGATATTACAATGAAATGCACGTATTTGAGACTGTAAATTTCTCTGGTTTCTAAACACAGAAACTCGATTCAAAGGTTGCACCAGAGAATGACTCGAAGGTATATCAATGAAAAACAGCAGTATTGTTCTTTGAGTCTTGTGAGCTTTGAGTAAGCTTCAATAAGGAATAGCTCGAGAATTCGATTTGGCAGCGTTTCAGCAGTAGCGATGGCGAGTATTTTCCTTCAATTCAAAACATCTGCTATTTGTACTCTTCGTTCAACGGTCGATTAATTCCGATAAGGCAACAACATCCTTTTTGAAATTCTAACAATTGTTCGACGTCAATCCCGCTCCACTACATGGTAAGTTGCGTATCGTCAGAGCAGATTTGTCGATTTCCATGTATGTGTAATCCCGTTGTAACGACCTCTGCCAATGTGTACTATTATTCCAAAATTAGTACCAATCTCGTCTCCTTAATTTCAGGCAATTTGAATGATTCTTGTTTTGGCCATCGGTCTTTTCCAATTGAGTATACGATCTAATTTGAATCAGCTTTATGCTTGCGCCTGAAACCATTTCTATCGACAGATCTTTCTTTGTTGAAGAAAAATGAATAGTTCCTTACTATTAAGATATCTGTCGCGGTGAACAAAATTAAACCACTTGCAAATATTCAGCAATGATGATGTCATCAAATCTGTTCCTCTACTTTAGCTGACGTCATCGTATCTGTTATATGACCATTGTAGTTAAATCTGATGGTGATGTCATGATATCTGATATTTCTACTGTAGCTGACGTCATCAAATCTGTTGAAAACAAACGATGTCGTGTTGAACTAACTGTTACGAAAACTGTCGATAGTAAACGTTACTCGCACTGTTTCCAAAAACAATACTGTAGCGAAATCTGGTGTCAGCAACGATGAAAGTACTGTTACAAGATCTGTCGAATATATTTAACAATGAATACGACCCTTTCTGTTGATAGAATCCTTTACTGTTTCAATACCTGTTGGCAGGCATTATCACCGATACAATAATCAAGTGCTGTTGACAGATATCATCATTCTCAATGCTCCATTAACAGTAGATTTCTGACCCGATAACCAAATCAATAACTCCACTGTTCCAAGATCTGATTCTGATAAACCCGAATTCATAATTGTAGCTCAAACCAATCACTGTTGTCAGCAACCTCTAATCTCCGTGAGAAGATTATTCGAAATTCATCGTTTAGGTCCAAATCTTTTCTTATTTTTGTTATCACCAAAACTATAAATTTTATCTAACAAGTTCCCCCTTTTTGGTGATGACAAAACTTAGAAGCCAATAAAAATGAATTTGCAAAGTAAATCTCACAACGACTGCTGAAGGCAAATTTTCATTAACTGATAGAATGGTACAAAATATTTGTACAAGAAACTAATGTCCTCTTCTCCTTAGTCTTCTTAGTCTCTTTTCCCTTTCCCTTTCTCTTTCCCGTATATCTGCTTGTCTATCTGCCTCTTGAACCATTTCCGCAGCCTCTTCCACACTGGGAACACGTCCATGGCCTGAACTGCTTTCACCTTGGTTAGCCAGAGTAGGTAAAGGGCGGCGTTCCACACGAACAGGCGGCGGGCGGCGGCTGCTACTCCCTATTTCCCCCTTTTTGGCATCACCGCCACGTATGTGGTCGACGATGTCACCAATTTGGGTGGAGAGGCTCAGGAGATCTGCTGCTATTTTCGATTGAAAATCTAACTGTTCGCTCCTTATAGCAGCAATCTGTGTATCCAAAGCAGTGATCTTGGCATCTTGCTCTCTCTGACCCTTCTTGATCGCCATTAAATCTTGAAAAACAGTGGCGGCTGGAGCCAGCAAGCCCTTCTTGAGATCATTTATTTGCATTGCTTGAGTGACACCCTGCCTCTCTTGAACTCTACAAGCATCCTGAAGTGACTGGTGGAGCAAGGCATGTTGTTTAAGTAGAGCTTCCCGAACACCAATTTCAACAGCGTTGACCTTGGATAAGATTTCACAGTTAGAATCATGGATGCGCTGAGAAATAGATGATCTGAGGTCTTCAAGAGCATCTGCAAACATAGTGAAATCAACTGGCGCTGATGCTTGAGAATCTGCTTGGGCATTCAAAGGTATATCCGCAGAATCAAAGTGCATAGAGACATCAGTAGAGGACGAAGAAGATTCTTGAGGCTGATAAGTGGCCGGAGAAGATGCTGGACTCTGCACAAAATATAGTCGCTCCTCCTGTGCAACACTTGGAAAGATAGCAGGGCCCAACGCAAATTGCAAATCATGCTCAACAGAATCAACCTCTTGAAAAATTGGAGAGGGAGACCGATAGACTGTAGATACATCTGAGGAAACCAGGTCCACCTCTTCATCACCCGTTATATCAACTTCCTATATATCTCCCGAGCCCCTCTGTACAACTGAATCAACAAAACTATGACAAGCCATATCCTGTGCAAACATGCTGAGAAAATCTTCTGGAATACGTTCAATTCCCAAATTATATAGAGTAATATCTTGGCAAATATCTTCTCTCACTGGTCGTAGACCACCAAACATACTAAATTGAACGATTTCTGTACAAACCTTGGTCCATTGCCAAGTCCTGATCAACCACGGCGCTGCTTCCCAATATTGTACAGGCTCAATAAAAAGGACGTGCGAGACAAAAATGTTGTCAATGGCCGGTTCTGGCATCTTCCTTTGATTCAAAAATAACGACAATCGGCAACTACTATTCCAAAAATCAGGACCCTGAAGAAGCGTCCAAACTCCATCGATCAAAAACATAGGCCTTACCAGCATGTGGATTTTGCCGCAGAATAGAATCGGGCTAGAACAGCATCGCTATCAATAGAAGATTCAAAGACTGGGGAGGCGCATGGTTGTTCCATTGGTAGTCCATGCACACGCTGCTGTGCCAATAAGTCTTCCAAAGATATGTAATGGGCATCAGACAGGAGATCGATGATTTGAGAGGTTGTTGCGGTCCAAGGCTGGCCAGGAACAAGAAATTTCCTATGAGACTCTAAAAACCTCCTCAACAACAGTTCTCTATATTTCGCCAAGATATACCCCTTTCTCTTCACAGCCATTGCTAACGAATATGTTTCCGCCCACTCCAGCATGAGTTTCTCTTTTGCTTTTAAAGCCAATAAAGCATCAAAATTCGACAAAGTATTTAAACTGAAAGAATGAAAGAATTCCACTACATCGACCATCACCTGGTCCCTGATCCTGATCAAAAACTCGATATCTCCACAGATTAATTCAACCAACTCGTGGGCTGGATTCCCTCGAATAGGTTCATCTTCCTCCAAGACAGCTTTCCCTTTATCATGAGTGGAAATACGGGGAAGGCTGGTAAGATGTACATCACGCTCCCGAACTTCAGTGATTGAAACAGATTCACCAAGCTGAATCTTGGTAATCTCTGTCGCAGTAATCGATGGCAGCAACATATCATCAAAGATTTGTAGTAGTAGATCATCGATTGACATGAGCTCCTCGTTGGTAAACATGCTGCTAACAGCTCTGTTCATGTCCTTGACAACCACCGGACTTGTGCTACCCGTAACTTCTGTGATAGTCCTTGTCCCAACAAGCTCTGGCCCACTGTTTCTGGAGACAAAATCATCTAACCACTGAGCAAAATCTTCTGTAAACATTGTTTCATCAACACCCTGTCCTCCGTGTTCTACCTCATTAACGCCCAAGTTCAAAGTCTCCTCCAATACCTGTTCGATAATTATATCTACCTCATCAGTGGGCTTAACAGCAGCTTTATCAGTATCTTTAGCAAGTTCCTTTGTGTCCATTGTTTCATCATCAGAGTCCGTGGCCAAAGTCAATCTCCTCTTTTGTGATTTTTCGTTTGGGCGCAGGAGATTTGATAGTAGCCACAGCAGGGCTAGGATCAATAACCTGAATGGGCATCACATCCTGTGCCACAGGCATAATATCCAGACTGGCCTGTGAAGAGGAGGATTTGGTCTTCACGGTGCGCCTCTTCTTTGGAATAGCCGGCGCAATATCCTCAGTGTCCATTCTCTTCTTTGATCCGGCAACTTGAGAAATAACCTTTACAGGTGTATTATCAGCAGATGATGGCTGCTTTGTAGACTTGGATTTCCTCTTCACAGTACCCTCACTAACCATCCCCTGCTCCTCACGAGCATCAATTGTGGTATTCGTGGCAATTTAAGTGTTTACTGTTTTCATAGACAGAATTTTTGCAAATGGGAAAGGAACACCTTCTCCCAGAGCAATAGCAGGGATGCCCTTCAACAAAACACCAATTTGCGCAGTAAAGCCCTTAGCTTTCCTCTGCGACTTATCCACCATGTCTTTCAATACATTGAACAAAACCTTCCCCCAATTCACCTTCAAACCAAAATGAATCGCCGTCATCATCTGGAACCGTTCAGTGGTGACAGCATCAAATGAGCCCGCCTTAACAGTGACAGCCTTTGCCAAAATATCATTTAACAATCGAAATTCATATTTCATGTGTTTCTTTTTCCCATGAATTTCAACTTGCACACCCGTTTTTGAGAAGAAGCTCCTCGCATCATACACCCTATCCTTTGGTACCTCAGAAAAGTTCACAACCCCTTCCGTGGGTAACTCAAAAACATGTGCAAACTGAGCCTGAGAGATAGAGAAGAACTTTCCTGATACTGCTCCAGTGATATCTTCACCCTGTACCAACGCTGTTTCAAAGAACTGCTCTAGCTCCTTCTCATATAATGAATTTCAACTTGCACACCCGTTTTTGAGAAGAAGCTCCTCGCATCATACACCCTATCCTTTGGTACCTCAGAAAAGTTCACAACCCCTTCCGTGGGTAACTCAAAAACATGTGCAAACTGAGCCTGAGAGATAGAGAAGAACTTTCCTGATACTGCTCCAGTGATATCTTCACCCTGTACCAACGCTGTTTCAAAGAACTGCTCTAGCTCCTTCTCATATAGTACTGATTCACACCCCAGAAACCCTCGTAGACCACTGGCCTCCAGTGCTTTGAACATGTTGAGCATGCCATCATGGTCAGGAATCATCAGAACCGATTCAAAGTTAATCTGATACGAGTTGACAAAGAATATTGATGCCATTGTAGTCGATTTAGAATGCAAGGAATGCCTGAAATAAGATTTTCTGCACAAGAACAAGAGAATACGAGAGCAAGAGAATGCAAAGAGTACGATTGCACAGTAAGTTTTAGTAAATATTTGAAATGCCTTAAATAAAGATGGTGAATATGAACCGTTAGGAGAGAGAAGGAATGTTGGTGTGACGATGCGAATGAAGGGCAACACGTGTCAATCATCCGACGGGGCGTACTATTTGTAGAAAAGATTTTGCAAAAATATTTTACCCGTACGGGAAAAGGTAAAAAAAATTGACGCGCCAAAATTTTTTAAAACATCACACCTAAGCAAATCTGTTTTTAATGTTTCATGGGATGGAGCGGAATCTGTTAACATATAAGCATCAATTGTGTACAGGAGAAATCTATTGACAGATCTCTCCTGTTCAATTGACTTAACGCTTAACAACACAGAGACCAAGTTCCCCTACGATCTGCATCCCTTAATCAGCAACGCTTACGTAAGTAGTGCTGTTCCTTGTGAACATATGACCAGAGGCTGACGTAAGCATTGCTTTTTCTTGTCGAATAGCCTTCCAACGATAGCGCTGACGCAAGCATCGTTGTTCCCCCTGAACATATGACTCGATGCTGACGTAAGCAGAGCTGTTCAACCTGCAAAAATTGTTAATGCACAGGCCATTTTATGGCAATTCTAAGAGACCTAATATGTTTCTAAAGTAGGAAAACTTAGCGTCTGGCAGAGGTTTCGTGAAGATATCAGCAACTTTTTGCTCAGTCGACACGTACTCAAACCGAACGTCCTTCTTCATTACGTGGTCCCTTATGAAGTGATGCCTAATGTCGATGTGCTTTGTTCTGGAATGCAGCACAGGATTCTGGGTGATCGCTATCGCACTTGTGTTGTAACAGAGAATAGGAGCTTCGGAAGCATCAATGCCATAATCATTCAATTGATGTTGAATCCAGAGGATTTGAGCGCAGCAAGTGCCAGCAGCAAGGTACTCTGCTTCGGCTATTGACGTGGCAATTGACGTCTGCTTCTTACTGAACCAGGAGATTAGTCGATCCCTTAAGAATTGACATGTTCCACTTGTGCTCTTGCGATCAATCCTGCAACCTGCGTAATCTGCATCACTGTAACCGATTAGTTGAAAGCCTGAGTCTTGGGATACCAAAGACCCACGTTGGAAGTGCCCTTTAAGTACTTGAGGATTCTTTTAACAGCAATATAATATGATTGCTTTGGCTCCGCTTGGAATCTAGCACACATACAGACAGCAAACATGATGTCTGGTCTGCTAGCAGTTAGGTAAAGCAGAGAGCCTATGATACCTCGATACAAGTGTTGTGGTGCCACGGTGGATCCGGATCACGCCTCCCGGCGAGGCAGCGGAAGAACAAAAACAATACCTAGAGACGATCAATACAATTCAAATAAACACAACCATAGGGTGTTTAAGATTGCTACCTTGCTGGCAACTCGTGCTTGGCTCCGACCGGTTTCGTAAAGAAAACGGCACTTCACGATAGGCGGCGGTAGATATCGTCAATCAGGTCCACAACCGGAGACGGGATTCCTTTGTCAGCCTACACTAGAAGGCCTGACGAGATCAGCGTGGACGGATTCTCTGTTGGGATCCGGATCACGCCCCCCGGCGAGGCAGCGGAAGAACAGAAATTACATGTACCGGGAGACGATCAATACGATATAATACAAAAATTATGACATTCATAGGGTGTTCAAAACACTACCTTGCTGGCAACTCGTGCCTGGATCCGACCGGTTTCGTAAAGAAAACGGCACTTCACGGTAGACTACGGTAGTTAACGCCAATCAGGTCCACGACCGGAGACTAGGTTCCTTCGTCAGCCTGCACTAGAAGAGCTGACGAGATCTACGCGGACGAAAAATTATGACATTCATAGGGTGTTCAAAACACTACCTTGCTGGCAACTCGTGCCTGGATCCGAACCGGTTTCGTAAAGAAAACGGCACTTCACGGTAGACTACGGTAGTTAACGCCAATCAGGTCCACGACCGGAGACTAGGTTCCTTCGTCAGCCTGCACTAGAAGAGCTGACGAGATCTACGCGGACGGATTCTCCTCGTCAAATTTGTCCGGAACAAATTTTCCGACGAAGAGGGAGGCGGCGGCGGCGCACACGGCGGCGGCTTGTGAGAAGAGAGGAGGGGTGGCGCTAATCTCTAGGTTTAGGGTTAATGAGAGTCTAGTATTTTATGATTGAAGTTAAGTCTAATTAAATAGACTTAAGTGTTGGACTTGGACCGGCCCAACGGGCCCGGGTCCAACGGATGAACATTCAGTTCATCTCCACCACCGAGACTTCATCGTAACTCCGATCGCCGATCAGATCGGACCGATCGACTCAGTTTCCAAAACTGAATACTATGATCTGAAAAACCGTTTTTTAGAACCCCAGTGCAAAATGACCGTTTTGCCCCTCAACTTTGGGAAATCTCGATTTGACCCGAGTTGACTTTTAGGAAGTCGCACTCCCCAAAATCCTCTTCTCATGCTCAACACATTGAGCTGAGTATCCGAGCGGGAATCTCGAATCCAGTACTTGTGGGACCACAACCATTGCGGCTCCGGAATCACAATTCCGGACTTGCCCATCGGATCATGGTAAAGCGTCTAGCAACATCGCCCCATGATCCCCTAGGTATCACTGATAGTGCCTGCAAGAACCACTTGGTCGTGGTTAGCGTACAGTACGGTCCTTTCAATCCATATATCCCGATCAGATCAACGACCATTGGTAAATCGAGAGTCGCTATAGATCCGATAGCTATGCATACATCTTGGAGATCGAATAGTGACATCGTGAGTGTAACTAGGTAAACACATTTACCTAAAACACTTCTTGTACTCTGGCCAGAGATTTATACACTATTATCCCCTCAGATAGCATAGGATATCCACGCATGTCTGTGAGCGATGAATCCTCGACAACGATGCATCGACTCCTACATGCATCGGGGTCTCACCCAATCCCGACGCCTTATGACCCCAAGTGAGTCGGCAAACGGGTCAAAGTGAGACGCCTATCATGTAGAGTCTCAATGACGTTTCGAGTCGTGAGGACTAATCAGTACAACCAAGACATCGGACTTATCCACTCGACAAATGGTAACCACTTGGAAAGTCCGAAGGAGGGTAGTTCGATAGATCACCAGGTCACTATCTATCTGCATGCTCAGAACATCACAATGTTCCCTACCAATGAAACATGGTACTTCTCATCGCAGATACTAGTCTCGAACTCGGGCGGCCTTATCCCCATTTTGACGGCCCAATCGACTAGGAACATGTTCAGAATACACAGTGACTATTAGATGTGTTTCATGATAGCCATCATACCCACTATCACATCTAACATACACTTTAGTGTATTCTGGGTCTTTACTCAACGCAATTGTAAATCATCATACACACAATGAAAGTAAAGAATGCCATATAAATGCGAATATCATATATAAAGATTGTCATATACAAGAGTCTATAAACCCACACGCCACAAGTTGGCTAGTTGGGCATCTACTCTAACAATCTCCCACTTGCCCTAAAGCCAACTACTCATCAGACGCATTCCCATTGTTTCGCGATGTTTTTCAAACAACGGTCCAGGCAAGGGCTTCGTAAGTGGATCAGCAACGTTGTCCGCAGAGGCGACTCTCTCAGCTGCTATGTCACCTCTAGCCACAATATCCCGGATTATGTGGTATTTCCTCAGTATGTGTTTGGATCTTTGGTGAGACCTAGGCTCCTTTGCTTGCGCAACGGCACCCGTGTTGTCGCAGTACACCGGGACTTGACCAACTCCATTAGAAATGACGCCCAACTCTTGGACGAAATTCCTTATCCAAACGGCCTCCTTAGCAGCGGCTGATGCTGCAATGTACTCAGCCTCAGTGGTTGAATCCGCGAT